>CM045759.1:9538018-9792871 GCA_025200525.1 Camellia lanceoleosa
AGTAGGGCATGTTGAGTTTTTAATTTAAATGTCTTTCTCAGTAAATAATTTTTTTTTAAATTCTAAATTTTGGTTTAAAATTTGGAGAGAACTTAAAAGGGAAAGATTTAGAAAAAGTAAAATTACTTCATGAAATTTTTTCTCAGGGTATCGCTATACAAGTCCAAAATTAGATCCAATTTAAAGTTTAATGACATGACAATCATCAACCAATCATATCATTTACATATCATTGAGTTTAGAAAATGGATTTACAAAATGGGCTTATATATCATTTTCTATTTTCTAATTCATTTATTTATACGGTAACAAAATTCAATTAAATTTTAAAAGTCAAATATTCAATGTAAAGTCATATGAATTTCATTATATGGTAACTAAATTAAATTTAAATTAAAAATGTTAGACAGTCAATGTAAAGTTATATAAAAATTATCTTTAGACCAATAATATTATGACATATCATTTTTAATGATATGAAAATTATAACAAAAAAATAAAAATAAAAGCACAATGAATGGAGACTTTCATTATCCCTAGATCAGATATTGAGAGAGGGTGTGGGAATTGAATCTCTTTTTGATGATTTTATTTGTTAATTTGATAGAAAATCCTCTTTCTAAGTACTTATATCCCAGTTAGTTCATAAAATATACTTATATGTCAGTAAGTCTTATTATTTTAAATATTTCATCCACAAAATTTTTAATTCTCATATTTGAGATATTTTATGAATAATTTTACCTTTATAAATATTTTTTGAACTTTTAGCAACTTGGTGTACACTATTTTAGACTATTTTGAATGTTTCATGATGTGAATATTCACATTGATTAGATTTAACAGTGTGAATGTTCACATTGAAGAAGATGAAATTTAACAATGAAGAGATGAAATTTTGTATATACCTTTAGGACCGTTTGTTTTCAGAGATATAAACCTTTTAACTACTCATAGTAAATTAAAAGGTATAGACACTTTTTCTTCATCTCAAATTAGTAAGCCAGTTATTCAACACAAACTCATATTCATGAAAATGATAATACATCTCAAGGATCACCAACCCAAACTAATTTTGAAATTGTTCCTGCAGTTAATCCACAATTATTAACTATTAGTAAAGACTTTAAACCTGATTTTAATAAATTATATGATGATTTTAAATCTAAAGAAATAAGTCAAAAAGACATCACTGTAGGATCTATCAAATTTATTATCAAAGATTACACGGTTTGGATTATGACTATTACTAGATTAATTCGAGGATGTGTCATTATTATTTTTATAAATGAATACCAAATTAATGGAAATGTGTAAAAAAGAAATCAATGATTTGTCTAAAAATAAAATCATTAGTAAAAGTAAGTCACATTGGTCATGTCCAGTTTTTTATGTTAATAAAAATGCTGAACTTGAACGTAGTGTTCTACGATTAGTCATAAATTATGAACCATTAAATAAGATTTTAGAATGGATAAGATATCCAATTCCTAATAAGAAAGATTTAATTAAAAGACTTAGTCAAGCAGTCATCTTTAGTAAATTTGATCTTAAAAGTGGATTTTGGCAAATTCAAATTCATCCTAATTATCACTACAAAACTGTATTCACTACACCGTTTGGTCATTATGAATGAAATGTCATATTCTTTTGTTTAAAAAATGCACCTAGTGAATTTAAAAATATAATGAATGAAATATTCAATCCCCTTAGTCATTTTTCTATAGTCTACATAGATGATATTCTCATTTTTCTAAGTCAATTGAAGAACATTGGAAGCATCATTGGAAGCATCTCCAATCATTCATCCGAACCATCGAATATAATGGTCTAATTATCTCTACTCCCAAGATTAAATTATTCCAAACTAAAGTCAGATTTGTAGGTTATGAAATTTACTAAAGTACTATTCTTCCTATAAATTGATCTGTTGAGTTTGCTTCTAAGTTTCTCGATGAAATCTTGGACAAAACCCAATTACAAAGATTTTTAGGATCATTTAATTACATTGTTGAATTCTATAAAGACCTTAGAAAAACTTGTTAATCTCTTTTTGATCGATTGAAAGATGATCATTCTCCTTGGTCTCCCCATCATATTACTATTGTTCAACAAATCAAAAAAAATGTCAACTTTATCTTATCTTGGTATTCCTACCGAACATTCATTCAAAATTATTCAAACTGATATCTCTGACATTGGTTATGATGGCATTCTCGTTCAAAAAATTCATCTCAAGTCATCTGAACAAATTATTTGTTTTCACTCTGGTACCTGGAACAAAGCACAGAAAAATTATAGTGCTATTAAAAAAGAAATTTTATCTATTGTATTATGTGTTAGTAAATTTCAAAATGATATTTTAAATCAAATATTTCTAGTATGAGTTGATTCGCAAAATATGTTTTAGAAAAAGATGTTCAAAACATTGCTAGTAAGCACATTTTTGCCTGTTGACAGTCTATTTTAAGTATATTTGATCTTAATATTGAATATATTCCTGATAGTCAAAACTCTATCCCTGATTTTCTTACTCGTAAAACAGATGTTCAAACTTGTGTCGAACTTGTATAATACGAAATTGACACAGGTAACTTGTATAATGAATAATTACTTACACATTTTAATGTTATTTTCATAAAAGGTGTCACAATATTTTCCATTCAGCTAAATAAAAAATATTTTAAATAAGATTTTAAGTTTATTACAATATGTTCTTTTAAATTTTCGTTTAGGATAATGCATTTTTTGTTTATTATCTTAGAGTCAACCTTATTAAAAGAATAATATAGGATATAGTGGTTATTTATTTATTTATTATTGGGTAAATTAGGAAGATGAAATTGAGAGTTAAAATTAAATAATTTTAGCCAATAGAAATTAATTTTAGTTATAAGGGAAAAAAAAATTAATTTCACCATATACATGGTGCTTTTAACTAAGGCTGAAAAGTTTTACCCTGACACGACTAATAAAATTACACAAAAAAACAAATTAAATTGGTATTGATTTAATTTTGACACAATTAAAAATGATATGACAGGAAGACAATCTACACAACACAACGCTGCAAAAATGATTTTCAAACAATTGTTTTCGATCGTATGAATTATCGAAAATGTCACCATTGTTTTTGTTTGATCCTTCTCATATTTTTTATGTATAATAATTTATTAAGGCTAGGTTAGATAGTCAGTTAAATATGCTACTAGACCAATTTTTGCTTTTATTTATTTATTTTTTCCTCAAAAATTCACTACAAGCATTAAATGGGTGAGAGGCTCTCAAAAAACACGTGACCCCCACTGTAAAGTTGTGTGTTCGTTGTTCTTTTCGTCACGCTTTCGCTGCTCACCCTTCTACGTAATCTCTCTCTCTCTCTCTCTCTCTCTCTCTCTCTCTCTCTCTCTCCCTACTATATTATATTAGGCCATCCATAATGGAGTGGCTTAAAAAATCAGAAAAATTATTGTATAGTGTAAAAGGGCAGTTTAATTTATTTTATTTCATAAATAAGTGTAAAGTAAAAAATATATATTTTTTCTTTGAATAATATTATTAGAGTAATATATTATTGTTAAACAGAGTAACATGTTACTATTTACATTAATTTTGATGAGAGAATTTTAAAAGTATTAATTTTATTAAAAACTAACATCTAGATCAAAAATTGTATTATTTTAAAGTTTAATATTTTGATAATAGTAGTATGTGCTGGATTTTTCATTTTTTTTTTTGTATTTATCCTTAATGTATTAAAGTTTTATTATGAGAGAGTTTTGATCAAATCTCTCTAAAAAAAAATGTATTATATAACAAAAAATGATAAAAGTGAAATTGACTACATAAATTTTCATAGATGGGGTCACCTCATATAAGCTTACATTTTAGGGAAAATTACATCCCAGTAAGATAAAAACATTTTTTGACACAAACATAGAGGGATGTAAATCACACTTGTACTCCACAACTTTTCATTTACACCCCATCACCCCCACATGTTTTTGTATTTTTTTTTTTCTTTGTCCCATTGTAATTCCCTCTAAATTTTACATTTTTTTTTTCAAAAAAATTAAACACTTAAACTAAACGATAGTTATTTTGTTTGATCTTAAATTTTTATAAATAGTTTAAGTTTATTTATTTATATTAGTCATTTTTTTATAAGCATCTAAAATATAAATATTTATGAAAAATGTAGTAATTTTTTGTATTTAACAAAAAATTTTATAAAAAAATCACAAATATCAAGTGAATTTAAAAATTTTAAAAAAATGTTTAAATAAAATTCACCAAAGACAAGTAACATGGAAAAAAAAATAAAAATAAAATAAAAACTATTTACTAAACAAAGTGATTTAAAATGCTCAAACAAAAGATCTCTAATAGGTGTACACCATTATTTGATAAGTAAGTGTCATGGTGCTACCGTGTCACCATTGACGCAATATCACTAACTAACAATAAACATCTATGTAAAAGGTGAGCCCCACTCTCAAAATATTTAATTTCCTTATCACACCGGTCTGAGAAATTAAGCTGGACCTCCTTGAAGACACATTCATTCGAGAATAAAGCCTCCGACCCCCAGTGGGTTGCTGGGGGTCGCCAAAATAATTTTTTTTTTTTTTTTGTTTCCAGTCAACCCCAGGCCGACACGTGGCACTGGGGGGTCACTGGGGTGCCCCCAGCTGGAGGTCGGAAGCACGGCTGTTCATTTGATGGCATTATCATGTGGCGTTTAATAAAACAAGTGGGATAGCATTATCTAAGATTTTGATGGCATTATCATTTGTTTGTTTATTACTCCCAAATCACCACTTTCACACTGCTAAGAATATAAAAAAATAAAAAAATAAAAAAAAAAAGGAAAATTTGCAAATTTCCTAAGCAAGAACACACCCTAGTGCTATGAACCTGTACAACTCATACTGCATTCTGACCTAGCATTCACACCAAGGGAAATTATGTAGTGTTGAATATATGTGGTATTTTAATTTGAATTTTATTGGTTTAAATAGTGGAATTTATCATTTTTATTTCTCTTTTTAAGAGATGACAACAAGACAAATATCATAAAGTCAGTGGTGTGAATAACTTCCATGAGTTGCATATAAATTGTGCTGACCTCCTTTTGAGATTTGAAAAAAATATAACAAGCCTTATCAAAATATGAAAATATAAAGATAAATAAGGTATAAGAAACTTAATGTATTATGTTAAATTTATAAGATTTATCGTATTTTTTTTCTTCATATTTTCGGGAAGGTCATTATAATTTACCCTATTGTAATAGTAGTAATAGTAGAAGATATTGCACTTTATTAATTATTGGAGTAGATGGTGGGTAGTTAAAAGATAACACTTTTGGTTCTTTCCTGAGATTCCAAATAATTAATCGATTAGTTGGCAGTACTTACAGTTTTAGTGATAGAGAAAATTACATTTCAGTGTAAATCTTTTAAAAAAATTATATATCAGTGACAAATTTTATTAATTTTAATAATTAAATTTATAAATTTTTTTCATAAATATGAAAATATCAGCAATTTATAAATTTTTCAAAATTTTAAGGTGGAGTTTCTTTTTTTTTTTTTTTTTGGTTGAGAAAACTGTGTTGTTCAATTGACACTAACATCAATGACAAGAACGGAATATGGAAGTGGTGTAATATTAGACATACATATATACATATATATCTATGTTATTGACTAAAATATTGGTGTCACCAATTCCCATCTATAAGAAATGTTAACCTTTTATAGGGTAAATTGCATTGACACTTATTCTATTTATCTAAAATCACACTGTCATACATTTTATTATCTGAAATCACACTAAGGGTTCTTTTGGAGAGAAAAAGTTTGGGATTTTTGGGTTAATTTAGTAACAAAAAAAAAAAAAAAAAGTTTTTTAATCTAATAAGACAAAATATCACATTAAACCCATAATCATTATATTTTTTCTCTTACAAAAATTCAAAAATCTAAAAATCCATTTCAAACGAGACTTTTTAACCCAAAATCAAAATAGTCAAAAAATTAAAAAATTAAAAAATCAACTTACATCCCAAATGAATCCTACCACTCTTTATTTTGAATTTTAAAATCACAAAATCTCCCTTCTGTCAGTCAACAGTTTGTTGACCAGGCACAAATGGATCTTAAATGCCTATTTTACCATTGTTATGTTGTTGCTGATATTGCTGTGTGAATGGATGGTTTTTGCCTAGTCTTTTTTTTGGAACTTGGTGAGGTGGTTGTATGATGGGTTGTTGATTTTGGTGTTTATATGCGTTGGAAATGGTTTTATAATATTTTATTTTTTGTTAATTTTGAATATTAATTAAGGTAGGACTCAAGCATTATTTTTAACGTTTTTAATTGGGTTCATGTTTGATGCCGTGTAGTGAATAATATTGTATATTTAGTTGCTCAAAATCATTTACGAATGAATAAGAATTCTTTCTGATTCGTGGAAATAGCTTTAGGTGAGTTTCCGACACATTTGTGAAAATGTTTAAGAATTTATATGGGTATATATACTCTAACTTGCCATACTTGAGGTGGGTCCCAAGAGGCATGATTAAATCCACAAAGAAAATGTTGAACAAAAAGTTTGACATAAAAAATTTGGGACTAGCAGATATAATTCTAGAAATAAAAATTACTAGAACATTTGAAAGATATGCTTTATCTCACTCTCCTTATGTTGAGAAGATTTTGGAGAAGTTTGAAAAGCATGATGATCGTCCTAGTAAAACACATGTCGATATTAGTCTTCATTTGTCAAAAAATATAGGTGTAGGCATATCACAATTAGAGTACTATCGACTAATCGGAAGCTTGATGTACTTAATGAATTGCACTAGGCCAGATATAGTCTATGTTGTAAGCAAATTAAGTAGGTACATAAGTAATCCAAGGTCAGATTATTGGAAAATGATAATTAGGGTACTTAGGTATCTAAGACATACCCAGAATTATGGCTTACATTATACCAAATATCCAGCAGTACTTGAGGGGTATAATGATGTAAATTAGATATTGGATACTAAAGACTTAAAATCCATTAGTGGATACGCCTTTATCCTGGGAGGTGCTGCAGTCTCTTGGAAATCCTCCAAGCAGACATGCGTAACAAGGTTGATAATAGAATCTGAGTTTATCGCATTAGATAAAATAGGAGAAGAAGCAGAATGGCTTTGTAATTTCTTAGAAGACATTCCAATGTGGCATAAACCTGTGACAGCTATATACATCACTGTGATAGTAAAGCAGCAATAGGATGGTCACAGAATCATATGTATAACGGTAAGTGTCAACACATTCGTCGAAGAAATAATACCGTTAGGCATTTGCTCTCACATGGAATAATTTCCATAGAATATGTAAAGTCAAAAGAGAATATTGCAGATCCATTAACTAAAAGGCTAGCCAAAGAGCACGTGTACCATTTATCGAGAGAAATAAGATTAAAGCCTATTACTTAAAAGTCGCCATAATGGCAACCCAACTTAGTTGACTGGAGATTCCAAGATCTAGGTTCAAAGGGACAATCGAATTATGGATGACTTCACGTATTACTAAGGAGATTTACTCATACACATCTCTATGATAAAAAGAGTGATACTTACAGCATTAGTAAGATAAGTTTTGCTTTTAATGATTTTTATAGCTCGGATATCCAAGTGGGGTATAACAAGATACTCTTAATAAAAAGTCACCTATATGAGTGTGAATTGGGCCGGTTCTGTGAGAATTGAGAAAGCTAAATTCTCTAGAGCACTCATGAATTATTAGGTGTTGTTTAGGGCTAAAATGAACACAACTGTAAGAACCAAACTATGTATGCGAATACATTATGTGTAGCCTATTGTCTTGACTTACACAAATAGCTGAACAGTTCAAGGCATCGCGTCCACTGATTAGCCAGGCTTTCGATGTGGTTTATTTTCTTTATATACTCTTTCTTTGTTTACATTTTGTTGCATGTCTATTATCAAGAATTCTATTCATGTGGGGGATTGCTGGAAATGACTTTATAATATCTTATTTTTTGCTAACTTTGAGCATTAATTAAGGTAGGACCCAAGTGTTATTTTTAACGTTTCTAATTGGGTTTATGTTTAATGTCGCGTAATGAATAACGTTGTGTATTTGGTTACTCAAAACCATTTCTGGATAAATAAGAATTCAACGCGTATTTTCGGGTTCGTAGAAATGACTTTAGGTGGGTTTCCTACACATTTGTGAAATATGCTTGTCCCACATAGGAAAGACTTATAGATTTATATGGGTATATATACTCTAGTTTGCCATACTTGGGATGGACCCCAAAGGGCACCCCAAGTTTTGTAAGGAGGGGAGTTATGGACAAAGTGGGCTTGGCCCAAAACCACCACACGCGCGCACGCTGTCCGTCCGTCCGACTAGTTGGGTCCTAACTTTAATTTTTTGAACAAAAATTCGTTTGAATTTTTTCAAAAATTCTTGTGTGATTTTTTTTCCTTATGAAAATAACTCAAATCTTGCGCCAAATTTTCAAATTCGAATTTTTGAATTTTCAGGTCGCCTCCTTTCCAAACCGGTGCTATTCAGGTTGCACCTTTCCGGCCATGTCCGAACAGCCACCAAGGCCTACCGAACAGGTGCATGGTTGGCTATAAATAGCCTACCATTCCAGCATTTCATTCCGTCGAATTTTTTCAACATTTCTTCCTTTTTCTTCTGCATCTATTCTGTATTTAATTTTAGAAAGAAAAAGAGAGAGTTATAGCATAGTTTTTGGTTCACCAGACTTGAGTTTGTAGTGCTACAAATTAAGTATTAGTCGTTGCATTCTGAGAAGTAGACGTCGTTAAATCTCGAAGCACTGGAACAAGGGCGAAATCTACTTTAAGGAAATTGTGTCCAATACAAGCCTTGACTTATAATTTTTGTAAGCAATTAATTCTGAATTTAATTTATTTAATTAATTTCTGAATTATTTATTTTTGTTTTGTTGTTTATTTTATTTATACATTTCATTTATACACACGCACAACCACTAAGGTTATAACAATATGTTGGTCTCTCACCAATTTTTTTGGCTTGAGCTTGCATATGATTCGGTGTTTTTCTTGGTGCCAACCTAGTTAGGATTAGGAGGTTCACTATGATGTTTATTGCTCCTGCCTTTCTTTATCGATAAAATTTATTTTCTTTTTCCGATCAAAAAAAAAAATAATGCATTATCTCCACAACTAAATGCCCCTTTTTCATTGATTTTTATTTATTCATTTATTGAGGCCCTATTCCATTGATTAGGAAATGAAGGAAGAGGGCTTAATGTTGTGGTACTGCAGTTTGTTGGGCTTGTTTTGGGCTTATTTTGATAATTTAAATCATTTATATTGTAAGGTTCGTCGAGTAAATCATTTATAAAAAAAAAATTAAATTAGTTGGACATGTGTAATCTTATAATAAGATCACATTTGTTTTTTAAAAAATAAATGGCTTTTTGCATGATTTTGATAATTTTTAAAAAAACGATTAAGACCTGATCATGAGACTATGAATGTTCAATTAATTTAATTTAATTTATTTATTTATTTTTTTATAAATGATATGCTTGACGAACCGTACAATTTGAAAGGTTCGAATTATCAAAATAGACCTAGGGCAGACCTCCACGGCCCTTACAACAGCAACCCTACTTCCAAAAGAGAAGTGTATGAAACTAAAGTATTATTTGTTTCATTGAAATAATGTTGGAATACAATGATCATTCTCATGTTTGATTTATTAAAAGAATGATAAAAATATATATTGTAAATGGAATTATCAATCACTATTATAAGTGATTATCATTAGGTAAAGAAGTTAAGGAACGAGCAATCCATTACATTTCAAATTTATTTCAATGAACCAAACATAACATAAATTTTGGCACACAACGTTCTTATTCCCCCTTATATGTTTGGAGAAATTACAATTCAATGCAAGTTTTTAAAATTAAAAAATAATAAAAAATTTAGTGATAAATTTTATAAATACTAATAATTAAAATCATAAAATTTTCTATTAATTTAAAATTAGTTTTTAGATTTACCACTTCTTATTACTTGTACAAAAAATAATCACAGAATTAGAAACAATTTTCTGACAAAAGTGTGGGACTCACAAAAACATGGTATCTATTTCATGTGAGAATGCTGTGCCTTCATGTGTTAACCTAATTGGCATGTGATGATTATATGCTATGATGCTTGGTATTATTCTTTTCCTTTATTAATGTATCTTTTATCGCTTGTATCGTGTCTAGACATTTCATTAATATAGTTTTCCTTTTTATTGATTACAAAAAAAAATATTATGAGAAAGTTATAACTGATTATGTTATTGATTTTTGTATTCCAAATTTTTTCAAAGTAGTTTGATATAAGCACTTATCCAATAAAAAAATAATAAGTCTAAGTAGACAGAAGACCAAACACACAATAAGATACAAATATATATCTCATTATGTATTTGGTACGTGTTCCTAACATTATTGATAGATGAAATTGACATTAACATGGAGATAGCTCTAGGGTCATTTTCATCAATTTATATATACATCATTCATGAAGGCAACCTCTACTTTTTCTAAGACCAATTCAATTTCCAGCTATATGCATTTTCTTTACAAAAGAACTAAACACACACAACCCCCCCCCCCCCCCCCCCCTTCTCTTCAAATTCTTTTTTTGTTTTTCAATTATTATTATTCACTATAATATATAATTATGACCTGGCCCAAAAATTTAAAATTAAAAAACAATTAAAAAAAAACTTTAATGATAAAATCTTTCAATTAAAGTTGGAATTTTTATGAAACCTTTTGAATGAGTATAACATACATCTTCCATATTTTACAGTTAAATATATTCATGATGGTTTAAAATAGCAATATCGAAATATGTATCAATATCACTAATATAATCAAATATCGGTTTATATAGGATAAGGGTTGGACTTGCCTCCACTCCACATCTCTATATGGACTGGAGGGTGTTATTTGGATCTATGTGACTCACCATGAATTCAGTTTCAATAATCTAAAATGTACATTGTGTAAAGTCCTTTATGTATCGTTATCTCTTCATTTTATTACATTTGTCGCCAAAAAAAAAAAAAAATGAATGGTATATTTTTAAAAACACATTAAATTTGTTGTATATTTTCGGAGATAAGTACGATAAAATGAAGAAGTTATAATTATTAGATTAATTTAATTTTTTTCATGAACGATATACACAAAGAGCCCTACAAAATGAATGGTTTTGATCATCGAAACTGTACCCGTGAATAGCAACACCCTCCAATCCAGATGAAGATTGAAGAAAAATCCAACCTATCAAATAATATCAACTAATATATCAATAAATAATGGTATCAAAAATTTAAAATACTGATATGATCCAATTGTTCGATATTTAAAACCAAGATACTCACATGAGATGTTAAGCATATTAACAACCAAATAAAGGTCGGCATATATACACTATAACAAAAAAGGTTTTTGGTGATGAGAGGGTAATTTATGTGGAAATTGGGCCAAGCTAGGTGATGGGCCGTTCTATGGGCTACAGTGACAAGGACTGAGTAAAAGGGCCTGATAGTTAGCCCGATCCCAGAGAGCCTTGCAGTTAGCTCGGTCCCAGAGTAGACTGCAGTTAGCTCGGTCACCACGGTCACCACGGTGACAGTTAGCTCGGTCTAACCATCTTGAGCCGAGGCATTGTTGGCTTCTGCTTAGGACCTTGCTATTAGATAGCTCGGTCCAAACTCATTGTGGATAGCACGATTTCAGACAACCCAGTTGGAATATGTCAACCGAGGTACACGCGCAGTGAAAGGAAGAACCAAGCTAGTTGGAGCTCGGTCTAGTCTGCGGCTTTAGCGTGGCCATGTTATCTCGGTCGTATTAACATCCAACCATGATAAAACCATCTCACTTGGTTTAAGCAGTAACGGGGGTGTTGAAAGATAAGCATTATCTTTCAGGAATGTGATTCCTAGGAGGACTCTATATGGAGGAGTAAGAGTCCTACTAGGATTGTGCCACACGGAACCTATAAAAGCTCATAACATCACCTATGGAGAGGTAACACAACCTTGATTCCCGAATACACAGAGCTTTTTGTCTATTTGTCTATTTTGCTGACTTAGGTATCGGAGAGGTATCCGGCACACCCCCGCCGGCTAGCTCACATTTGTGTTTTCAGGGAGTGAAGCGACGACGTACGGAAGAGTGCAATCTTGATCAACAGGATTATACGAGAATAATATTTCGTGCTAGTACAATTGGCGCCGTCTGTGGAAATCACAAAAAGAACAAAACCTCTTGATCAAGTTTTCCACGCTAAATTAGAAGTAATGGCGCACACTGAAAATTTGCCGCAGTCCGCCATCGACGGACAAACCCCAGAGGGGGGCGGGAGGCGCGAAGGTTTATCTCTTGTCCCTCCCATGGTGGACTTAGAGCCCCAGCGACAGAACCCCTGGAGGGATGCAAGGGGGGGCGGAACAACAGCCCTGTCGCTCTCGCTCACAAAGTCCTGAAAGGCAGAGGCGAAAATCGACCCGCAAGCTCTGGAGGATCGCGTAAAAAAGCAGGATGAACTAATAAGGAAGATGATGGCGGACATGGAGGCCATGAAGCACCAGATCAAGGGAAAAAGGGTTGGCGACAAGAGAGGGGCGTAAAGGCAACATGCCCTATCACCACTCGGAGGATCGTGGCAAGCATACCACATCGTCACAAGTAGAGAGTAGAAGCCTCAGAACAGGCGATACTCAATCCAGGACTTCCTGGACTCACTACTCTAGGTCTGAGAGAACGAGAACTGAGAGGTCATACACTGAGGGAAGCACCTATCGGCCCTCGCGCACGCACCAGACATCATCCAGATAGATGGAGTTGCCTAGATTGTCCGACTTACGAACTGTGCCAGAAGAAAGGGCACGATGGAAAGAGGATACCAGGACGCGCGACCCGCGCAGAGTCTCAGCCCTTCAGTGGTTGGCTCCTTGGTCGCATGGAAGCGTCGAGGTAGGAATGCCAATAGCGCCCTGTTTACAAACCGACAGACAAAGCCTTAGCAAGACTGTAGACCTCGTCGTTCGTTCCGGCAATTGAGAATGCGCCCCTACCTTCCGGCTTCCTTCAACCCAAATTTACCACGTATGAGGGGAAGACAGACCCCTACTCGCACTTAAGCCACTTTCGCCAGGTCATGGCAGTTTACCGACGAAACGAGGCTTTAATGTGCATCCTATTCCCATCAAGCCTTAGTGACCTAGGTTTAACCTGGTTCGAAAGGCTACCAGAAGGCAGCATAGCCTCTTGGGCACAATTGGCAGAGGCGTTCGTGACAAGGTTCAGAACGAACACCAAGACCCCAGTGGAGATCGATCAGCTACTCTCCATTGACATGGGCGATAAGGAAACATTGAGATCCTACAACAGTCGCTACTAGGAGACGTTCAACCAGATAGGGGACTGCCCCACCAATCTCGCCATCGCACAATACAAAAGAGGACTTCCAATCGGAAGCAGGTTGAGGGATTCAATTACTATGACGCCACCCTTCACGATGGAAGCCTTGATGGAGAGAGTGCACCAACATATTCGGGTAGAGGATGATGGCACCCGTGCTAAAGCAAAATCTGGTGCAACAGCAGCGCCAGATAAGAAGACTATGGCAAAAGTCAACACGGTAGAATATCCAAGCAAGAATGGATGAGGCAGGCGAGACAACGAAGAGGATTGAGATAAAAAATGGTTGAGAGTCCACACTGCCATTACTACGATATTCAAGAAACCAATCTACTGAATTCTCAGTGAGATACGTGATGAACCTTTCGTCAGATGGCCAGCTAAGCTGGGAGAAGCACAAAAGGACTATAACGAAAGATCCAGGTGCACTTTCCATAAGGAAAAGGGACACCGCACTGAAAATTGCACGCCATTACGGCAACACTTGGAGGAGTTAGTGCCAGCTGGGCATCTGGACAAGTACATAGAAGGAGGGACACAACCAGCCCTCCAGAACCACAACCACCCAAATGGTATGCCGATCGACGCCCCACCTCAAGGAGTGATTATCGTAATACATGGGGTATTCGAACATGAGCGGGTATGCGAGCTCAGGGGAACGATCAAGAAGGCTGAGCACTTGAGGGAGGTATTAAGTGCACAACCTACCATTAAAAATGGGAGAACAGAGGGCACGAACGTCATGTCTTTTTCGGACAAAGACTTGGCAAGGATATATTGCCCTCACAATGATGCACTGGTCGTTACTCTCCGTGTTAAGGATTACGACATCAAGCGAATTTTGATTGACCAAGGGAGCTCATGCGAGATAATGTACTACGAAACCTTCAAACAATTGAAACTAAAGGACAAGGACTTGGCACCAGCTGTATCTCCCCTGATCGGATTCAACTCAATGCCAGAGTGGCCAGTTGGCAAGATAATCCTCCCAGTCAGAGCAGGAAGCATGACGAAACAAGTGGAATTCTGGGTATTGAAAGTCTCTTCCACTTATAACATCATCTTAGGAAGAACATGGCTGCATGCCATGCGATCAGTAGCATCAACCTAGCATCAAGTAATGTGGTTCCCTAACGAAGCCAGAGTAATTGAAGAGGTCTACGGAGACCAAATTATGTCCAAATAATGCTTCGTCACAGTAAATGGCAGCCGAGCTGCCAAGGGGTTTGTACAGATGGTGGAAGAACCAGAGAGCAATGAATTGTTCGCGGATGTTGGCAAAGCCGCTGAACAGAAGGTAGTGGAAGACTTGGTACAGGTAAGAATAGATGAAAAGAACCCGAATAAGTTCTTTTTGCTTGGCTCATCTATGTCCAGCACTGAGAGAATAGAGGTCATGGAATTCTTGACTTCTAACATTGAAGTGTTTGCCTGGACGCCATATGATATGCCTGGCATTGACCCAAGCTTCATCTGTCACCAATTAAACATCTACCCAACTGCCAGACCAATCATTCAGCGCACTCGCAGATCGGCACTCCACCACGCCGAGATAGTGGTGGAAGAAGTGGGAAACCTGGTGGAGGCAGGAGCTATCAGAGAAATGCACTACCCCAGATGGATCTCCAATACAGTGGTGGTGCCAAAGAAGAATGGAAAATGGCGGTTCACAGAGACTACAAAACGATCAACAAAGCATGCCCAGCGACAGTGTTCCTTACCCTGGATAGACCAACTGGTAGACCTAACGGCGGGGCACAACCGACTTAGCTTTCTTGATGCGTACAGAGGCTACTATCAAATCGCTATGTATGAACCAGACCAGGAGGTCACATCTTTTACAATGCCAAGAGGACTGTACTGCTACAAGGTCATGCCCTTTGGCCTCAAGAACGCGGGGGCAACATTTCAACGGATGATCATCAAGATGTTTGAACCATTGTTAGGAAGAACAATAGAGGCTTACATCGACGACATGGTGGTCAAGAGCAAGGATAAGAATGACCATCTCAAGGACCTAGGTGAGATGTTTCAGATCCTGAAGAAGCACAAGTTGCGCCTTAATGCATCCAAATGTGCGTTCGGTGTAGGATCTGGAAAATTCCGGGGCTTCTTGGTGACCAACCGAGGTATTGAGGCAGACCCCTCTCAGATCAAAGCAATTCAGGATCTGGAGAGGCCCAACTTAGTAAAAGAAGTGCAGCATCTCACCGGTATGGCAGCTGCACTCAACCGATTCATAAGTCGGTCGTCAGACAAATGTCGACCATTTTTTCAAGCATTAAAAGCCAAGTTCGAGTGGGACGAAGAATGCGACCGCGCTCTAGAAAGCTTGAAAGAATATATGTCTTCTCCACCACTGCTTGTAACCCCAATACCTGGAGAAGAACTCTTCACGACTGGCAGCTTACAAAGACGCAATTAGCGCAGTGTTGGTCCGAGCAGAAGGAATCCAACATCTGCCCATCTTTTATGTCAGCAAGACATTACTAGGCACAAAAACAAGGTACTTACCACTGGAAAAACTGGCCCTAGCCTTGATGATGGCCTCAAGGAAGTTGTCGCATTACTTTCACGCCCACACCATAGTCGTCCTCATAGCCTTTCCATTAAAAGCTTTGTTTGAGAGGGCAAACTTTTCTGGGCAAATCCCAAAGTGGGCAGTAGAGTTGGGACAGTTTGACATCAAGTTCCAACCCAGAACCGCGGTAAAAGCCCAAGCCTTGGCAAACTTTGTCGCAGAATTCACCCCAGGAAGTCATCATATCTGCCCAGTCGACCTGACTGATACAACCGAACCAGGGTCAAAAGTTGATGCCGGAATAGCGTAACCCCTGGTGCAGGATACCCAGTCAGACCCTAAGGTAGACCAAAGTAAAGTAAGGGAGGAAGAAGCAAACCATGCTACACCAAGCCAAGACTCACCCACAAATAAAGACTTGGTACAATCAGATAGCGAGGGGCAAACAGCAAGCATGGGCCTTGAAGAAAACACCAGCAACACTCTTGATCCCAAGGCATCATCTGATCCCTCCACTTACTGAAAAATGTTCGTTGAAGAGATGTGGAAGCTCTTCGTGGATAGAGCGTCCAACAGGCACGATGCAGGACTAGGTATAGTCCTCATCTCACCAGATGGCCTAGTGGTGGAGCAAGCAGTTAACCTTGGCTTCCTAGCATTAAACAACGAAGCGGAACATGAAGCGCTTCTGGCAGGCTTAAAATCAGCATCCTACATGAAGGCCACTGAGTTAATGGTTTACAGTGACTCACAGCTGGTGGTAAACCAAATTTCAGGTGACTACGAGGCAAAGGATGACAGGATGGCTAAGTACCAAGAGTTAGTCAGAAAAGAGATCAAGAAATTTGAAGTAATGCAGATAGAGCAGATCGGCAGGGAAGAAAACAGTAAAGCAGATGAACTAGCAAGCTTTGCTTCAATGGCAGATACCTCTATCCCTCATCCATTGCCGATTGACTACCTACCAAGACCAAGCAAAGAAGAACCCGAAATAGAAGAGGTATGTTGTGCCGAACTAGGCCTTTCGTGGATGGATCCCATCATACTGTTCCTAAAAGACGGCGTCTTACCGGAAGAAAATAAAGAGGCCAACAAAATAAGAGCAAAGTCACAGCGCTTTTGGCTCTCCCCGATCAATGGCATTATACAAGAAATCCTTCACAGGACCTTACCTAAAGTGTGTCCACCCCAGCAAAGTGGAAGCATTTTTGTTCAAAATACACGAAGGCGTATGCGGAAGCCATCAAGGAGGAAGATTTTTGGCCTACAGAGCAATTTCGTAAGGATATTGGTGGCCATACATGCAAGCAGATTCAGAGAAGTATGTGAAGAAGTGCGAGAAATGTCAGAAGTTCGCACACCAAATACATCAGCCAGCCAGAGAACTCCTATCATTGACAAGCCCATGGCCCTTTGCAATATGGGGCTTGGACATAGTAGGACCACTTCCAACGGCACTCGGCAACAGAAAGTTCTTTCTTGCAACAACAGACTACTTCACAAAGTGGGTGGAGGCAGAAGCATTGGCATCAATCAAGGAGAAGGATGTGAAAAAGCTTGGCTGGCATAATATCATCACTTGATTCGGCATACCAAAAGCTCTAATATCGGACAACGGCACTCAATTCGACGGCAAAATTTTTAGAGGCTTTTGTGAGGAGTACAAGATAGAATTCTACAATTCTACACCAGCATACCCCCAAGCAAATGGCCAAGCGAAAGCATCAAACAAAGTCGTCTTGGACGGATTGAAGAAACGATTAGAGAAAGTAAAAGGAAAGTGGGCTGAGGAGCTCCCTCATGTTTTATGGGCTTACCGCACCACACCTCGGCGGTCTACTAGAGAAACGCCTTTTTCCTTGGCCTATGGCATAGAAGCAGTAATCCCACTGGAAGTTGGCCTCCCTACAATTAGAAGTGAAAATTTTGATTCAGACTTAAATGGAGAAGCCATAGCATTGGAGATCGATCTTGCGGAAGAAAGAAGAGAAAGAGCACTGGTTCACATTGCCTCGTACCAGCAGGAATTGTCTAGAAAGTATAACAAAACAGTACATCCAAGATGATTCAAAATCAGAGATTGGGTACTGCGCAAAGTGATGGGAAACACCTTGGTACCCGAAGATGGCAAGTTAGGGCCTAATTAGGAAGGACCTTACAAGGTGGTTGGATTAGTAAGAAAAGGGGTATACCACTTGGAAGATGAAGACAGCAAAACCATTCCTAGGCCATGGAACACTACCAATCTCAAACTATTTTATTTTTAGCTTTTCTTTCAAGTATTTGTAATTTTTTCTTTCTCAATAAAACAAGTAGTTTCTTTTCAGTATAGTTGTTTCCTTCTGTAAAAGATTGTTTTAGTGAGTTAGGCACACTGAAAGCATAATTGGCCAGAATAACCAACTTTGCACTTTCTTCAGCTAAGATTAGGATCAATGCTGAAGAAGTTGGCTGGAAAAACCAACACCCCTCCTAAGCCCAGGATAAGGATTCAGGCTGCAGGACGTTTGGTCGGAATAACTAAACACTCTACGCTAGGTTGGCAGCAATAACTAACTTAAAGGTTGGCTGGAATAACCAACACCCCTCCTAAGCCCAAGATAAGGATCCAGGCTACAGGACGTTTGGTTGGAATAACCAAACACTCTACTCTAGGTTGGCAGAAATAACCAACTTAGAGGTTGGCTAGAACAACCAACACCTCTCCTAAGCCCAGGATAAGGATCCAGGCTGCAGGACGTTTAGCAGGAATAACCAAATACTTCACTCTAGGTTGGTAAAAATAACCAACTTAGAGGTTGGCTGGAAAAATCAACATTTATTGTTCTTCAGCCGAGATAAGGATCTAGGCTGAAGAAGTTGGCTGGAAAAACCAACACTTAGTACTCTTCAGCCGAAGTAAGGATCGAGGCTGAAGAGTGGTTGGCTAGAAACACCAACATTTATTGTTCTTCAGCTGAGATAAGGATCTAGGCTGAAGCAGTTGGCTGGAAAAACCAACACTTAGTACTCTTCAGCCGAAGTAAGGATCTAGGCTGAAGAGTGGTTGGCTGGAAAAACCAACGCTTATTGTTCTTTAGTCGAAATAAGGATCAAGGCTAAAGAGGTTGGCAGTTATGGCCAGTCAGATTGTAAAGTTATGACCATGATAAGATATCTCGGCCTGACCAGTTAGAAAGTTACATGCATGACAGTTAATCGAAATAACAGTTGGAACAAAAGAGATTTCATTGATCATACAAAGTCAAAGTACAAAAGAGGAGGGGGACTTTAGCCCGGTTATAGTCTCTCTTTCCAAAAGGCAAAAAAGAAGAAAAGTACATAGTCAAGCAAGCAGGTCATCTAAGTCAGCATCTAAAACCACCTGGTCTTTGCCCAGAGGTAGCTCGGTTGTGGCAACCACACTCTGGTTAAGCTCGGTTGGAAGCACAGCATCGGACACAACTGGCAAAGGTGGGATGGAGACCTCTGGAGTTGGGGAGGTAGACTGACGACCGGATTGAGTGTTATCTTCTGGAGCTTCATCTTCATCCTCCTCCTCCAGAAATTGTTGTTGAATGGTAGCGGCATACTCTGCCAGTGAGTTCAGTATAAAATATGAAGGAGGATTGAAGACCTCGATCTCAGGTCCATGATCGAGCTGCGCCACAGCCCCTCTCCACCCGCATTTAAAGAACAAGTCCTTCGCAACTTCACACTGCTTGATGTATAGGGCTTCCCTTTCTTTGAAACTGCGGTCTTTCGCATCCTCCAGCTTCTTCTCAAGCTTTGTTATTTCTGCATTCTTTTTTCCTTCAAGCTTGGCCAGCTCACGCAGATATTTATCTTTTATCATGGTCGCAGCCTTTTGCTTATTTGCTTCAGCCAAGCTAACAAGACCGGTCAGACAACCATTCTCGGTTTGTAGCTCGGTTATCTACTTCCTGGCTTGTTCTAGCTCGGCAGTTTTTTCGGTTACCTTTGCCATTGCCTGCCTTGTTGTTTTGCGAAGGTCCAATACACGCTTGTGAGTGATGTGGTTCTTCTGCATGGCCTGCAAAAAAATGGAAAGTGACTTGTAGTAAAACCGAGCAGAAAGTTATGCAAATTAGAAGGATAAGCAAAGGAGGTTACTTACCAGCACCATTAACTTTGTGGCCGAGTGAATGGCCTTCAGCTCGGTGAGATGGTTGTGGTGCTCCATGTCGGCTGGAAGGCAAACGCTCTTAGCCAGATTGAATGCCATTAGGTGGTCTTTTTCAGCGATCACTAAATCAGTATCCCGTATAACACGGTTCTGAAAAGTGATCTTTGGAGCCCACTTGGACGAGCTAGCTTCGTCAGAGCACTCTGGTTGTGGGCTCGGTGGAGGGTTTGGCGGAAGGATGGTATCTTCTTCATCAACAAGGCGTGGCTCGGTTGTGGAAGTCCGAGCACGCTTGTTTGGACGAGATGATGAGGGTTGATGGGATGAAAGGGCCACCACGGTCTCCTGAGTCTGACTGGCTGGTAGTACCTCGGGCTGGTTTGTTTCGATCAAGAGGGCCCTTACAGCTCGCTTCTTGGCCATCTCTTGCTCAGCGGTTAGAGAGATCAAATTGATTTGGGGCAAGGTTGGGTCCGGTTCAGGAGAGGCTTCCAACAAAAAGTCAGTTACCTTGGTCTTTCATTTACCGCTATATCGGTAGGTTGGCTCAAAATTCAGTAGCTCGGTCCAACTTCAGTTTGGATATCGCAGCGCGGCGCGAAGAACAGTCAAGTTGGGGTAGCTGTATTGGGACTTGAGAAAGTTCAAATCTACAAGAAGGAAGACAACAGTTAGTTCGGTTCAGGAAGTAAAAACCAAAGTAAAGAAAAACATGCAATGAAGCCGAGGTGACCCTACCTGCTACACCCTTGTTCCAATTTATTCTGTGGCCAGGGATCTGGGCTTGTTGGTCCTCAAAATTCCCAGATACCCAGAGGAAATCATCATCATTCACGTCTTTATCCGGGGTATCCTTTATTATTTTTTCACGCCGGCACCTTATTCTTAAATAGTAAACCCAGCCATCTTCGGCCGATCCTATGGAGTATTGATGGAAGAGCTCGGCTAGACCGAGATTAAGGCCAGCCCGGCAGTTTAGCTCAGCAATGCTGTTTATTATGCTATAAGAATTGGTGGAAAGTTGGGTAAGGCAGAGCTTGGTTTGTCTAAAGAATTCACAAAGAAGGGGTTATACAGGGAATCGCAGACCGCACTCTATGATGGAAATAACGTTAAAAGAGACAAAGCCTTGTTTTCCCTAGGGGACGGTGTCTCGTTCGGCTAGTGAAAGGTGGACATCATTCGGAATTTGGTAGTCCTTACGGAATTCGGCTATGGCCCTTGGTGAGTTTACTAAAAACCTATATTTACCCATTGATTATTAAATTATCAATAAATTAGCTGAAGGATTAGCTCGGTCAAGAAAAAGTGCCTAGTAGCTCGGTTGAGCAATCAGATGAGTGCCTGGCCAACCTAAGTCTGCAAAGTAAAAAAGAAAGGTGTTAAGCACTGATCATTGGACCGTGCTACAAAAAATGAGGGCAAGATAAATGAAGTCCTAGCTCGGCTACACAAGATGCTATCTATTTTTAGCTCGGTTTTAGCAAGGGGCTTTTTAGCCCGGTTGAGCCTTTGGGACAGCATTCTTAGTTCGGTTTGTACTAAGGAAGCTGGTTTAGCCCCAAGTTGTAGCTCGGTCGGAGGTTAAGGCTTTCTAAGTACGGTATTTCGCAAACCTAGTACAGTTCGATTGCTCGGTTAGATGAATCTAAAGGTACCTAACCTATGGAAACTACAAGTATAGTGTGGAGTTATAGTTCGGTTGTTAGGTGCAGCTAGGCATGCAACCGAGGCAAACAAATTTTTAGTTCGGTTGAAATGTAATTTTGGATCAAAATCAGTGTTTCTCAGATTATTCGAGGTTCTAATACATGGATTTTTCCCAGAAAAATAGAAGCAAAGATGGAATATGTGTTTTGCAAAAAACATACAAATACGCATATTATGTGTTGCAAACAAGTGTGAAATCAACAAAAAGGAAATCAGTTTGAGCAAACATACTAGTTCAAGGCGAGGGTACTAAAGATGAAAGTAATGGTAGCAGAAAACACGAACTCAGCAAAATGCAGGGTCAAGCAGGAATGGAGACTCAGAGAGAGAGAGAAGAAGGTGAATAGTACGAGTAAATGATTCAAAAAGTAGGGTTTTGGTGAAAAACTCAAGTTTTGGGCGGGACTGTTCAAATATCGCGAAGTACGAGGGCGGCGTGACAGCTACACTGGGCCAATAAGGGTGCGTCACGTGTCCTTGGAATAAGAAGCGGTTCAGTTACAAATATTGAAGAGACGTTTTTTGACCGGGCATATTAAAGTAGCCCGGTGTGAGTTTAGCTTGGTTGGAAGGCTGAAGTTTCTAGCTCAGTTGGAAGGCTAAGGTTTTTTAGCTCGGTTGACAAGCTAAAGCTTTTAGCTCAACTGGTGACAGGTAATCCCTATCATGTTGCGCAGATGGAATTAAGGGGCAATTGAGAGGGTAATTTATGTGGAAATTGGGCCGAGCTAGGTGATGGGCCGTTCTATGGGCTACAGTGAGAAAGACTGAGTAAAAGGGCCTGATAGTTAGCCCGGTCCCAGAAAGCCTTGCAGTTAGCTCGATCACCGTGGTCGGCACGGTGACAGTTAGCTCGATCTAGCCATCTTGAGCCGAGGCATTGTTGGCTTCTGCTTAGGACCTTGCTGGTAGATAGCTCGGTCCAAGCTCATTGTGGATAGCACGGTTTCAGACAACCCAATTGGAATATGTCAACCAAGATACACGCGTAGTAAAAGGAAGAACCAAGCTAGTTGGAGCTCGGTCTAGTCTACGGCTTTAGTGTGGCCATGTTATTTCGGTCGTATTGACATCCAACCATGGTAAAACCATCTCACTTGGTTTAAGTAGTGAGGAGGGTGTTGAAGGATAAGCATTATCTATCAAGAATGTGATTCCTAGGAGGACTCCACATGGAGGAGTAAGAGTCCTACTAGGATTGTGCCACACGGAACCTATAAAAGCTCATAACATCACCTATGGAGAGGTAACACAACCTTGATTCTCGAATACACAGAGCTTTTTGTCTATTTGTCTATTTTGCTGACTTAGGCATCGGAGACGTATCCGGCACACACATGCTGGCTAGCTCATATTTGTGTTTTTAGGGAGTGAAGCGACGACGTACGGAGGAGCGCAATCTTGATCAACAGGATTATACGAGAATAATATTTCTTGCTCGTACAGGTGACAAACTCATTTTGTCTCCAAACATCAAATTTTCATCACCAAAGTGATCTGCAACGAAATAATTTTTTGTCACCCCGTTTGTCACCTATACGTTGTCACTGAAAGTAGCTGGTGACGAAAATTTGTTTCATCGCTTATTTTTCATTTTTGGCGACGAAATTTTTCATCTCTAAATGTTGTATTTTTTGTCCTCCACAACATCAATTTCGTCACTAGAATTAGATAATATTTTATTTTAATTGTTTTGGTCACGAAATATTTTGTCATCAAATATGAAGATAGAGGTTTTAGTGACAAAATTTATCCTCACCAATGATATAGATTAAGGTGACAAAAAAATTAGTCACTAAAATGAGCACAAAACAAAAAGTTTCAATGACAAAAAATATTTTGTCACCAAATATTTCAATTTAGTGACAAAATATTTAGCAAATGTGACGAAATTATTTGTTTAGAACTATATCATTAGTGACAAAATTATTCGTCATGTTATTTGAAAACTAATAGCGACGTTTTTTTTTTCATCGCTAATAATAATTAAATTTTTTTAAAATGAGGGTAATATTTTCAATTTTCAATTTTTTTTTTTCACTAAAAATTCCCTACGCATTTGAATAACCTATTCAATAAAATATCTATTACAAATCAATACGAAAATCTGTTCATTTTCATAAACATCACAATCGGAATGCCTTATAATATCCACAAAAATCCATTATCAACTGCGGATTACCAAAGACGTCTCCTAATATCCACAAAAAATATGTCTCCTAATATCCACAAAAATATAATCAAGTGCGGATTACCAAACATGTCTCCTAACACCCACAATAATATAAAATTTACAACGTAACCAAAATATATGTAAGGTAATATGAACAAAAACACAAAATGGGCAAGCTTTTACTCTCCAGATGTAACGACTCCAAAATGCATGTCACATTTATCTTTATTTAATTATGCGATAATATAAATTAATTTGAAAATATCTGATGCGGCTACAACTTCAAGACTGAAATTGACGACCATAATGGGTTCAGAAATGGAAATTGGGTACATAGATATGCTAATGGGAATTTTCAGAGCCATTTGGGACATTTAATTGAAAATTGATTTCATCTGATTCGCTACTTGTAATAGGTTGGAATTAAATAATTGAATAGGAATTAGAGCTTAATACATATCAGTATAATTTAATTTAATGTAACAAAGATCATTAGATGATGAGATTACATGAATTTGAATTACTTGACTACAATTTAAATAATGAAATGAATTATTATTATTATTATTATTATTATTATTATTATTATTATAAAGCATTCTACTCATCTATTGATCAGATCAAAGAAAGAGAGTGAGTGCTTAGTGTTCACCTATGAATACCACACGTAGAGAGAGAGGGGGAGAAGGTAGAGCTCTTGAGAGGAGAAAAACTAGGGTATTGAAGAGAAGGACAATTCTTGTTGTATTCCATCAAATTGAAGATATAAAAGGTTAGTTTTGAGCTTAATTTTTGATTAGCTATCATTAACTAACCAAGAATAAAAAGAATTTAAGTTCAATTTCTGGAATTAGTAGCTAATTTAAGAAGGTACAACTTGTATTCATGTAATATGAAGGAGTGGTGAAGTATGGTTAGAAATTCTTTCATGCATGTGTTTAATTGTTGTGGAATTCTTGTGTTTGAGGTCAATCCTTACATGTTCATGAGTTTTGAAGTTAAGATCATGAAAATAAAGAGTTATGGAATTACATGTTTATAATAACTTGACAATAGGTGAAATGGAGTAGGAAGTCCACATGCGTGGCATTGATTCATGAAAATATGTTCATACAACTATTTTTCTTGCATGGTTCTTGAAATTGGAAGAATAAACTCCATGAATTTCAAAGATTGGAACTCTAAGGTACATGGATTATGTTTTTGCCTTAAAATTCAAGGGTTTGATATTTTTCCATGGAATTAAGCTTCAATTTAAAGTTATGAGCTTGTTGGAAGCTATAGATGGTAAATTCCACATGTTTATGGAAGGTTTTGGGCCTTGATTTGCTTGAAATTGAAGTTGAATTGTGAAATTTATATGTTTATAAGTTTCTGATTCAGTAATTTAAACATCACTGAATAATTGTAATTTAATGTGTATGAGCCTAATTTAGGCTTGATTGTATAATTAGTGAACTTAATAAGGATTGGTTTATGATTAGATTATTTATATTTAATTAGTTTGATTAATACATGGCTAAACATATTTTAATTAGAGATTAAAGGAAATTAATAATCTAATTAATTCATAATTCTAGTCATCTATATTTAAAAGCTTAAGTGAACTAAATATGTTTAAGATGATTGTGTATCGTGCTATGTATATTTGTGATTGTAGGTCACGAGTCAAGGACTGCTTGACCAACTGTTCTGGAAGCCTACGGTGAGTACCATTATTGTAAAGATATGTTCATATGAATTATGTTCCAAATGTGATTTGATAAGTTATGATTTTTAAAATGATATTTGTTTACGTGAACGAATGTCTTATGTTTGAAATCTATTATGGCATCGATAGATAGTCCCAAGTCATGGGGGACGGCATGTTAATGCGGGTCCATGACATATATGTGATACGAGATCTCGTTAGCCACTTCATTGTGGTGATATGTGTTTAATCGGTATCCGGAACCGATTACTCTAGTCGGAAGACAATATGTGATATGTTCTATGAGATGTACCATTATGTTATGTTCTGATATGAGACTGATATGAATGATTGTGTCATGATTTGTTTTACAGATATGATATATTTGGAATTCATTCACTAACTCCTTTACATTAATGTTATTCACTGGGCTTTAGCTCACTGTTTATGTATATATGTATAGGTGAGCGTTCTGGAGGTCAAGTCTAGAAGGGGTCCTTAGCCAAGCTACCCTTTGAAGTCTATCGAGTTGTTTTGAGTGCTCAAAATTGGGGCTAGGCCTGGAAGGCCGTTGTCAAGCTTTTGATCGGGAAGTAAACTTTTGCTATGTGCATATGTTATGTATAAGATGTTAAGTTACAAGTTATGTACTGAATGTAGGTAAATTAACGTTTTTTTGCATGTAAATATTTGTTCATATAGATGCACAGCTCATTGGACTATTGGTGTTTTTTAATATTGCTTTCGCTAGTCCCGATTATTTTTTATTGTACAGGAAAGCCTTTGGTAATCTCAGATTACTGGCCGGTTACGATACTAAACCTATAGGGGTGGGTTTGGGTCGTGACACCAGATTACCAAGCACATCCATATCTAATCTCCAATCTGCAACAAAACAAAGAAAAGAAAAAGGAAGACAATTATTATCGTATCAATCAAATATACAATTTAACATTTTTCAAGGCTAAGTGTTGGAAAAGTACATTTTTCGACTTAGTTTTCAATCCGAGAGTCCTTTGCTAGTTCCGTAAATTTTCACAACTTACATTGGTCCCTCCCGAGGTATTTGGGGTGTTCCCCGGTCCTTCTCGTGGCTGTTACACGATTTTGACCCCCGATGCCTATTTTCATGCCTAAGTGTTGGAAAAGTGCATTTTTTGACTTAGTTTTCAAATCGGGAGTCCCGTGCTAGTTCAATAAATTTTCACAAGTTACAATGTTCCCTTCCGAAGTGTTTGAGGTATTCCCTAGGCCTTCTCATGGTTGTTTCATGATTTTGGCCCCCGATGGCCTATTTTCAAACTTAAGTGTTAGAAAAATGCATTTTTCAACTTAGTTTTGAAACTGGGAGTCTCGTGCTAGTTCCGTAAGTTTCTACAACTTACATTGGTCCCTCCCAAGGTGTCTGGGGTGTTCCCTGGGCCATCTTGTGGCTATTACACGATTTTGGCCCTCCGATAGCTTATTTTCAAGCCTAAGTGTTGAAAAAGTGTATTTTTTTTACTTAGTTTTCAAACCGGGAGTCCTGTGCTAGTTCTATAAGTTTTCACAAGTTAAAATAGTCCCTTCCAAGGTGTTCGGGTGTTCCCTAGGCCTGCTCATGGTTTTTTTACGATTTTAGCCCCTGATGGCCTATTTCCAAGCCTAAGTGTTGGAAAAGTAAATTTTCTGACTTAGTTTCGTGCCTAAGCACTACAGAAAAAGTCACTTTTAGCTGCTAAAATATTGATCTCCAATTGTCTGTTTTTTGGTCGCCAAAGCCATTCTGCGACAAAAAATTTTGGTCGTTACATTTGTCGCCAAAAACCTGTCGGGGAAGGTTTTGCCGACTAAAAAGCCTTTGGTCGGCAAAAAGCTACTCTTTAGTGACCAAAATTTTGGTCGCCAATAGTCAATTATATTTCTTTAAAATCATACATTCACCGACCAATGTTTTAGTCGCCAATAGTCAGGGAATCACCGACCAAAATCTTTTGTCGCCAAAAGCTACCAAACGGCGACCAACATTTTTAGTCACCAAAAGCTTCATCCGTGAAAAAAAATAATTCATTGTTAAGCTTTTCATCCGCTCTTATAAAGACTCGAACCACTGACCTCCCACAACACAAGCCTGCACCACACACTTCCCACTACGCCACCGTAACACCACATGATTATATATGTAATATATATTATTTATATATATGTAATATACATAATTATTTTTATTGACATAATTTATGTGGAAATAAATTATTTAGTAGCAAAATAAAAATAAAAATTTAACTTTTAGCGACCAAAATAATTTTGGTCGACGAAGAGAGTTTGGCGCTAAAAAATACCACTTTTCGCTACTACATTTGTTTTTAGTCGTCAATTGTACACTTTTTGGCTACTAATTTTAGTCGCCCAAAAACTTAATTTTGGCTATTAAAAAATGTTTTAGTTGGTAAAACCCACATAATTGGCGACCAAACTTAGAATTAGTCGCCAATTGTAGACTTTTTGGCTACTAAATTTGTTTTAGTCGGCAAAAACTGTATTTTTGGCTACTAAAAATGTTTTAGTCGGTAAAACCCACATAATTGGCGACCAAAATTATAATTAGTCGGCAATTGTTGACTTTTTGGCTATGAAATTTTTTTTAGTCGGCGAAAACTATACTTTTGGCTACTAAAAATGTTTTAGTCGGTAAAACCCATATAATTGGTGACCAAACTTATTTTTGGTCGCCAATTGTAGACTTTTGGCTACTAAATTTGTTTAGTCGCCAAAAAGCTTCACAATTGGCTACTAATTCTTTTTTAGTCACTGAAAGCTATACTTTCAGCGGCCAAATTCTTTTTAGTCAGGAAATTTGGTCATCGAATGTGTTTTTTCTTGCAGTGAAGTGTTGGAATAGTGAAAATTTCAAAGTAGTTTTCAAATCAGGAGCCACTTGCTTCTTTCGTAAGTTTGCACAACTTATGTTGCTCCGTCTCAAGGTGTTTGTGATGTTTCTCTGGCCTTTACATGCATATTTCATTATTTTCTGAGGACATTTTGCGCCTAAATGTCGAAGTTGTTTTATATTCTACCCTAGTTGAAGAAGAAATTTTCTACTAAATTAATATAGAAGCATAATATACTAACCAAGAAGCTTGTCCATCATAATCTAAATTTTCTTCACTCCCATAATTTCCCGTGATACCTTTCTGCCTCAAACACTCTATGATACTTTGTATCTTCTTGCTTTGTTTCTTATCTGACTTTTGAAACCTTGCAATTTGTTCATTTTGCTATGCTATTTGCATCTCAAGGCATTGAACATAGTCACTATTTTCAACAAGTGCAACAGTTGTATTCATAGAAGAAGAAGGCCCTATGCTGAGTCCTTTTACATAACCTGACCTTAGCTTAAGCACCTTGATAAGCACCTTGACTGACAACTTCTCCGGGGTCAAGCGGATCGCACGGTCTACGAGAGGTGTTCTGCTTGCATCTGTATCATGGTGTCCTATTAATTTGAAATAAATCAAACAATTATTAGTTATTCTACCCTACATAGAAAAATAAATAATTTTATCAAAATCAATATGCATTGCATTGTACATACATAATTAACTTGGCTCTCCGATGAAATCCATTCATGTGTGTCCGAATTATAGTAGATGGACTTGTAAAATTCTGCCAAATTGAGCACTTTTCCATTTGCAATTATCTGATTCATTTGTTTTTGAATGTTATTTCAAATATTTAAATAATAATGCCTACTAATCCAATAAAATAAATTAGTAGAATGCACCGAGCTGTATACCCTGACCGGGATTGATTTTGATCCACATCGATGTTTTGTTTTCATTTGCATCATATTATTCACATTAGTTAGTGATTGTTCCTACACAATTGAAACACCAATAAAAACAAGAAAAGTTAACTTGTGTAAGAAGAAACTTAATTTTTGACAAGTAACATAAAACATTTTACCTTGAATTTTTTTACTATTCCATTTGTCAATTAGAGATGTCCACTGATTAAGAGTAACACTTGCAAGTGGGTGGCTTCTTGTGTAATCCTCTCCTTTTGCATCCTTAAGTTGCTTGTATTGTTTATGCAACTTATAAGTGAAGCCAATCAATTGTCGACCAAACTGTGTGTCTAAAGCCTTTGCTACATCACTCCGATTGCCTTATAAATCAAACTAACTTTGCAAAATCAAAACAAAAAAAAAAAAACAAAAAAAAAAACAAAACAAAACAAAAACAAAAAACAAAAAACAAAAACAGAGCCTATCAACTAAACAACATTGTCCACCAACCAAAAGGAAGCTAACACAAAATAGACATTAAAAAAATACAAACTAAAAACCCAGTAGGTGTAGCTTAAAACAGGGCTGTAAATTCTTAAGTAAGAAAGCTAAGTATAGTGACACCTTAAACACACACATAGCTCATTATAAAACAACTAAAAGAAAAGAGACAAAATATAAAAAGATGAATGATCCAGTACAACTTGTAAACATGAAACCCATAACTAATTAATTCATTAAAAAGGGAAAGGCAGAGATGCTTATCTGATTCAAGGTGGCCATATCTAATCATCCAAAACAATATGTTCAAAATTTTACAAATCAAGAAATGAACAGTCATATCCTTTTGGATTATTGAATATGCTAAACATAATAAAGGGAAAATGGGGCAAATAAGAAAATCCTATAGTTTCTCTCCTGCCAATGCAGGTTACATTTAGTTAATAGAGGACCCAACACACTAGAAGAATAAGGACAACTGAAAAATAAATGGTCATGATCCTCATCTTGATGGTTACACATAACACACTGAGCAGAACTCATAATCCCATACACAACCAACCTGTCAGGAGTATTCAATCTACCTATGAACTCTAAACAAGTCTGTGGCTGTAACATGCATATAATATTGATAAATAAATAAATACAGGTCTAGAGCTTGATATTTAAGCCTTGGCCTAACAAAGAGTGTAATTCTTTCACGCAATAAGCAAAAACTTGAGCATATCCGAGCAACAAACTACAATAAACACCTATGTGACACTATTAGTTGAAGCCTTATCACATAATGCTACAACTTCAAAGACATGAGTTTGACAATAATTACCGCCAAGCATTGGATCATCGGCTCTTTATCAGCATCATTCACCTTCTTCCACCTATGAACGCTCAAGTTTGGTAACTGCATTTGAACCTCTATAACAATCTTGGAGGCTAGCTTAGAGGCGTTATCTCCTACTAGTGCACGAAACTGTTCAAGTATAGGAACTAACATTTTCCCGTCCTTATCGACAATGTGATGGGCCTGTATGTTGCGTGTTGGGCCACGACCACATTGTCATGTGATGTTGTAAGGACATATTATTAATTGAATTAGTAAGTAAACAAATGCAAGTTAAACCTTGAAAACAACTTTGCAAACTTACCAACACTACTAGATGCAGTCACCTCGTGCTCAAGTTGTACATTATGAGGTGGTAAGGGTTGGGTACCGACCTCTTGACTTGGGGGATCCATCCCTTCCTCTGGGGTCAAAGTTAATGGCCTTGAATGAGACTATAAACAGAGTCCTAATGGCATCTCTTGTTCCTAAAATAACATAATAAATAGTAAAAAAGATATTTAATACAGTTAAAATATATTTCAAAAAAGATATGATGTTTAAGATATATAAAGAAGATATGTAAATAGTAAAAGACATGTTCACACACAAATATAAAATAATGTGTATATAATACCTCGCGGTCAAAGGAATCCAATGACTCATCATCATTCCCATTCTCACTCTCTCATGGTTTATACTCATCATCATCATCATCTACCTCAACCCTAATTCCCTTTTCCTTTGCATTTGCACATTTGGGCTGAACCGCACTCACCAAAGAATTTGTAATATTTTTCACTCCAAGGTTGTTCATTATCTCACAGTTCTCTTTGATTCGCTTATTTCTTTGTTTCTCATATTTTTTTAGCTTCTTAGTTCTCAAATCACTTGGTTTTAGCCATTGTTTTTTGCCTTAGACCATTTTCTACAACTATATAACATAATTCAACTTTAATTGAAATATATAGACAATGTCATTATGCACCATTAAATAAAAGAAGAAAAAGAAAATAACATAAACATATAAAGTAAAAATTACATGAATTAATAATATCTGTTTATAAATAAAGTATAAAATACAAATTACACATCATAATCCATATCAAGATCCATATCAACATCAGGAATGTTATGTTCCTCATCTCCTTCATTATCTCTATGCTCCTCCATTATCTCATCTAATGACCCTACTGCCGAAATAACAATGAATTCAACATTATTCCTACAATATCGAACAACTGGGTCAATGTCAATTGGAACATCATCAGTAATGTTTTCTTGTTGGAACACATCATTATTTTTTTTAAGGATCCAATAATTCTCCATCACTAGCTTCTGGAACATCAAAGACACCTCTATGTTGCACCCTTTGTACGACATTCCAAGGTTCACCCAATTTGGTATCATTCGGATAGAATACTTACTTAGCTTGACTAGGTAGGATAAATGAGTCAGATTGGTACCACCGACTTTTCACATTAATGTTTGTGCAATATGTATCAAATCGTACTGTTTTGTTTCTACCAGTGTTATTGGTGTTGTACCATTCACACTAGAACAAAACAACCTTTTTATCACATTGTGGACGCGCCCCGCGTGAGGGCCTCATGCCACAGTTCGGACTCGATTGTCACGGTTCTTAATTTGAACCAAAGAGTCCAAATCCGCCAAATCGTTTTGAGAAAATAGATTTTTAGAAAAGAAGTGCCAAACATGGACTGCTTTGCCAGATACAGAGTCGCCACCTAAATATTTTATTTTGGGAGAATTTAGGAAACCCTGACTCGGTGCCAAAGGCCACGTGTCTGTCATCACCAAAGTTGCCTCGGCTCGGGAACTTGGGTACGATTAGGGAAGGTCAGCTATGAGCACCCCAGCTCGCCCGATCAAAGATCGGCCTCTACTAACTATGATATCTTGTTTTCAAAACATTATGCGTTCTTATTCCGGTTATTAGCCTAAATTTATTACATGATGCGCACAGCAAACAAGTATAGACTAAGTCGCCTAAATTGGAACAAAACATTTCATATTTGTTTATTTTGAAAATGGTTTGATGGTGCTACCTGCAAGTAGGCTAAGACATGAATTTTGTCACCCTCAAGTGGACTTAAAACTTGCATTCAATGCATTGCTCCAATTTAAGTAACCTAACATCCACCCACAGGCATTCAGGCAGCTATGTCACATAAGCAGCTAGCCTCATGGTAATTATGCTATCGTGGCAACATTCACACACGTGTGGCATGCTAAAGCATAAAAACTTACCTAGTACTCCAAGCCAAAACAGAAACTAGTTAGTAATCATATGCATGATCCTAGTTCATGTTTAAACTGGCTAATGCAACACATTCAAAGATGCAATCTAGACAGGCTCGGCTATCCTAAACATGGCATGTGAAATGCAACAGATAACACGTATTTAATTTGGAATTGAAATACAATGCAGTTAGCATGATGCGCCAACCTCGGTACATGCAATACAGATGAATGATGCACGCATGCATAGCATAAGGTATGCTAATTTAAATATGTCCTAGTCTAATCATCATAAGCGGGTAAATAAAAGGGATGAAAGACGTGGGATTGGAAGACATGCACACACTCACACACGCTTATTACAAATATGCCCTCACTCGGAGGGACCGAAAGAATAATACAGTCCGAATAATGAATCAACTATCCTAGCTAATTAATTATTACAAAATTTCTAATTTAATTAACAAAGTAAATATAGAAGGAATGTGGCCGCAGCCCTGCCTCGGAATGCGTGAATGATGCATGTTTGACTCGTCTCGCCCGGAAACTCACTGCCATAGCACTGTTGCCTCTGTTTACACTGTCCTGCTCCTCTGAACATTTGCACAAGTCCCAAGGATGCTTCTCTGAACACTTGGGAGCATCACCGACCAAATGGGAACACCACCGGCCACGGGGAATGGTCATCGGCCACAAATTGTTGGTCGGTCGGCACTCCAAGTAGCCGACCGGCTATTTCTTCCTGCAAAATCATGTAGTTGACAGCAGCAGAGGGCAAACAGTGTATGGCATGGAATTTTCAAGCAAATGTATGCACGGACACACTCCCTATCATGCAATGGACTCAAGGGAGCATGGCCCTAGATCCTCAGGCCATCAATCACGCATTTCAATGCATGATGACCCAAAAGCCAAGTGTGCAACTTCAATATCAAATGAAATGCACACACAAAACACATCAAAGGCCCCAACCTCTATCATGCTTGATCAAGAGGCAAGGGACGCATGCACGATGCAATGCAATCTAGGCATGGAGGCTAAGTATGCAACATGAACATGCAAATAAGCAATGTATACTAGGCACGCAACCTAAACATATAAGCAAACATGCCATGCAACAACATACGATGATGGACTTAAACTAACATGGATAGCTCACAAGCATGCCAAAATCAGTGGTCATAATGAGGCAAGTGAGGCAACAAAATACATGGAATGCATGCACAATGCATTAACCAAGCTTGAGGCACAAAAATGCAACTCTACCAAAGCATGGCAAGGAGGAAATATGACATAAAATGGTGTATGTTCCAGTGCTGGAATGACATACAAAATGACCCCAAAATGACTCCAAAGCATGCAAACACTCATGTAACGCATTGTTAAGGACTCAAGCACTAAAGCTAGTGCTATGCAATACACTATAAACATGCAAAGCAATGCTTAAATGATGAAACCAGCCCCAAACAGTCCCTATACAGCCCAAAATAATGCTAAAACATGTATGAGGTGTAACCAAAATAAGCTAGCATGCTTGGCCAAAACATCATGCAATATGAGCTAGTAGGCATGGTTTACATTACATGTATATAAAGCACAAGAGAGGTCATCAAACCAGCCCAAAACAGTAACATGGTATGTCAAATAAACGCCAAAAACCCATGGAAACAAGGTCCATGCATGCAAGAATGGTGTGTTCCTTTGAAAGGCCAATAAGGGGGTTACTCCACACATGTAACAAGGACACTTAACATGGAAAAACTAACTCTGGAAATGGGTTATGGAGGTCCTAAAATCCACTGAAAAATGCCTGAACTGAGCTCAAGAAGTGTGAAAATATAGCCCCTTTGTAAGGCCAAAAATGCAAGTAATCAAGACAATATGGAGAAGGGATGGCCCTCTCCTTCTTAGGACCTTAAGACACCATCCTCACCACTGAAATTCCTCAAGATTTCAGTGGTGAGGAGGCCCAAACAAGGTGATCCCGGAGCTCACCAAAAATGCACAAAAATGAGGCCAAACAAGGCCTAAGAGGGGGTAGACAACCCCAAACACAAAAGTGTTCTTGAAAAAACTTAAAAAGAAGCTAAAAACAAGACTTTTTCAATTATACACAAAGCTTAAATCAGCATGCAAGACAGGTCAAAAGCTAATGCAAGATTGGGGAAAATAAAGCAAAAGTGTTACCCTTGAAGAACACTTCAAGAACAGCAGATTCAGCCACTCTCTTCTGACCAAAATCAGTCCAAAACCTCAAGAACAAACCCTTAATGTCTCTCAAAGTCGAAGTAAGGTGTAATGCTATGTGTTTTAGTGCAAAACTAAGAACAAACACACACTTTAGGCCCTCAAACACACACAAAATGAAGAGAGAGATAGAGATATAAAGAGAGAGGATGATATATATCAAATATATATGTGTATAGCTCTGGTTTTTTGCTGAACCATCTCAAAGAAGGAGAGGGTTTGCTTATATAGGCAATGGAATGGCTTGAAGCTTCTCAAAGAAGCTAAACAAGAAAAGGGTCAAAGGGGGCCAAGGCTTCCTGAGGAAGCTAGGACAGCTGGCAAGCTTCTTGAGGAAGCTAAGACAAAGGTCCAAGCTTCCTCAAGAAGCTAGACCAAAAGGGTGCAAAAGGGGCAAAACAACCACACTTATGCACGGGGGAGAGGGTCTGTGCACTCCAGCTGGCACAACTGGCATGCATTATGCTTGAAAAAGGCAAAGGGGTGGTATTGGCCAGAAAAGGAGGCAATTGGCCAAATATTTGGTCGGCCGGCTACTAATTTTGGCCGGTCTGCTACTTAGTTGGCCGGCCGGCCAAATTGATGGCCGGTAGGTGTTGCTAAGGCCAAAAAGTGGCTGGTGGGTGTCTAGAGTGAAGCCTCAGAAGTTAGCTTTCCAATGCTGTAAACCTTGCATTAAAATTCCTCCTGTGAAAAAAGTTATACCCTTTTTGGTGAAGCCGCGCAGATTCGATCCAATCGGACTGATCCCCTACTTCAACAAACCATATCTCCCCCACCCGGACTTGGCTTTAGGAGATTCTTGAGTGCAAAATGAAGCCCCGGAAGTAAGCTTTCCAATGGTGGTGGCCTCATAGCTGAAATCTAAGTATGCAGATGAATAGGCGCGATTCAGCGAGGGCTGCTCGACTCTCTTCCATCCGGATTCATGCCGAACTTCTTCTCCAACTTGTTTTCTCCCCTCTTCTCCTCTTTTCTTCAACTTCAAACCCCTAAGTAAGGTGTTTTGAAAGATTTTTCAAAGATTTCATCTCTCTTTCATTCATTTCCACTTTGTCCTTGCTCGGTTTATCGAAAAGCGCATTATTTGACAAAATGTGAGCCTCGGAACATTGTAGAAACTTTATTTCAAAAATGTTTTGAAAGAAAGGGTTTTAAGGTCTAAAAACCATTCAAAATAGCTTTGGTCCAAAATGGGGTGTGAAGTTGAGATTTGTCTCTCTCATTGCCGAAGAAATTGAATCTTTGCCCTGCACACCTTTTACCACCAAGTAAACCATCAGTAACGCCCAAGTCTTAAGGGCGGTCAAAAATGGGGTGTCTACACACATATGGAGTCAAATTCCAAAACCTTGCATAAGTGACCATAGAAGTCATCCAATTTTCCTTCGTGATCCCCATGTGTAAGCACACCACTATTTTGACTTGTACGACGGTTGTCTAGATCTTGAGTATGGAATCGTCTGCTATTGATTATGCAACCTAAGTACTCTTTCACTAGCAAATTAGAACCATTTGCTAATGACTACAATTCATCGGTTACCTCTGATGACTTTTCCACTCTCAATCTATTTATCTATAATTACATATAACAAACAATAAGTAAATAATTTATAAATGACGAAATTTTATAAAACTTTAATTTTGTTTAAGTTGTAAATGTCGAAAAATTATAAATGTTTTACCCTCTCTTTGAATCACTTGGGAAATTCTTATCGTTGTATATGGGTTATGTTATGACCAGCTCGAGTTTGTAATAGATTTGTGTTCCCTACTCAAAAAAAAAAAAAAAAAGTGATTACTACGTAGTTCCGAAAATAAAAAAGCTTGTATAAACATAATTTAATGAAATACATAGTCCTAATACTTCTCTATCTCTGGGCTATTGTACAACACAAACCAATGAGAAATATCACGAATTTCTGAGACATTTCAGCATCCCGTGTGATTAGACCAATTGGACGCGCAGTTTCTTTGAATACTGTCAACCCTTGTTGACGTTCACCACGATCTTCATTCCGTTCTAGTCGATTATGAACGATTTCAATCCCATCAACATACATTAAACAAAAAGTAATGCACTCTTTGACAATGTAAGTCTCAGTAATTGAACCTTCTAGTCGAGCTCGATTGGTTACAAACTTTTTTAATGCTCCAAGAAACCTCAAAGAGAGAACAAATTAGAAGTATAGTTACACATGCAACACAATTACGCACATCTCATTTACAAATATAAGTGTAAAAAATAACTTTTAATTGGGTACATCCATCGATATTGCACGGGTCCTCCAAAAATAGCCTCATGAGGCAAATAAACAGCCAAGTAGATCATCACATCGAACAAGGATGGAGAAAATATCTTTTCAAGCTTGCATAAAATGTGTATTATACGTTCTTCTAATTTCTCTAGTTCACTCCGCCTTAGTGTCCTAGAGCATAAGTCTTGGAAGAAATTGCCTAACTCAAAAAGTGTTGTGCTAATTTCTTTATCCACGTAACCACGCATTCCAATGGAAAGAATTCTTTGTATAAGTACATGGCAATCGTGGCTTTTTAGGCCTGTTAATCTGCCATTTCTTGCATTCACTGATTTGGACATGTTTGCCGCATACCCATCTGGATACTTAATAGTTTTTAATAATTCAAAGAAACCCTCCCTCTCTGTAGATGTCAAAGAAAAGCTTGCTTAAAGCTTGACATATGACCCATTAGATCGTTGTGTTAGCCATAGCTCTTTCCTTATACTCATATCTTCCAAGTCTAACAGTACCTTGTCTGTGTCCTTGTTCTTTCCATTAATGCCTAACATAGTTCTGAAACCATTTTCACTAAAAAATTTCTCCACATGCATGACATCAATGTTGTGTCGAAGTTTTTGCTTCTTCGAATGAGGTAGCTCATACAAGATGCTTACCTTTGTCGAATTAGGTGCTTAATGGGGCCTTTTCCTATTACTTAGATGCTTTCCATGTATGACACCTGTTATGTTTTCCAATTGCTCTTGTATCTTTTCCACCGGTAATTCCAAAGATCTCTTCCGTTTCTCAATCTTACTATTGTAAGCCCTACTATTCGCCTTTGTAGGTGGTCCTCAGGCAAGTAACATCGATGGTTAGTGTACCCAGTCTTACTTCTCAAAGATTCAAAATATGGTTCATCATTGCAAGTGTAACAAGAATAATGACCCTTTATTCTCCACCCAGATATGTCACCAAATGCAGGCTAATCATGTATTGTCCACAACAAAGCTGTATGCATTCGAAAAGTCTTATTGATGGAGGCATCGTAAGTTAGTGCACCATTTGTCCACAACTTATTCAACTCATCCACCAATGGTCGCATATAGATGTCAATATCAATCCCTGGTTGCAATTCTCTAGGAATAAATAATGACATCAAACAAAATGGATCATTTATAACCAACCAAGACGGGAAGTTGTATGGAATGAGTATGACGGCCCACAAACTGTAAGAGTTGTTCATGTTCTCAAAAGGGTTAAACCCATCAACGGCCAACCCTAGCCTCACATTTCGAGGCTCCAAGGAAAATTCGGGATGTTGTGCATTGAATTCCTTCCACTCATCATTGTCAGCGGGATGCTTCAATATCTTGTCATCTACTTGTTTGTCTTTGTACCATCTCATGTCTTTAGCCCTCTTCATTGGCATGTATAATCTTTTCAACTGTGGTGTGAAAAGAACGTACCGCAATACTTTATGGGGGATCTTCTTAACCCTTCCATGATTGATCTTGTATCTAGATGTCCTACAAGTCGGACATTTATCTAGTATTGCATTCTCCTTCCAAAATAATACACAAGTATTTATGCAAGCATCAATGAGCTCATATGACAAGCCCAAGTCACGTAGTATTTTCTTAGCTTCATAAGTTGACTTTGGAAACAAATTTTCTTTTGGTAAAAGTCTACTTAAAAACTCTAGCATCATGTCAACTAACTTATTACTCCAATGATTTGTCACCTTCATATTAAGTACCTCAATCATAAACTTCAACAAAGTATATAATTTGTACAATTCGGAAACACCTCATGCTGGGCATCAGTCAACAACTTATCGAAAATTCTACCTTCCTCCCCTTGGGTTGTATCAGTCGATTCCTTTCTTATTCAATCTTCCCCTAAGGGATCAATACCACCTTAAATTTCATCACCATCAAGTCGCATCTCATCATCATGACAAGCCTCATTTGAAACACGGGGTTCCCCATGCTGGTGCCATATAGTGTAAGTTTGCATAATCCCACATTGGAGCAAATGAATTTCCACATTTCAAAAATTTTATCTACAAACATTCACACACTTTATACACGGACACAAAATATTACCATTCTGTTCAAAAACCCTAATTGCAAATTGAAGAAATAACTTGACCCCATCATTATATGGTTTATTCATCCTTCCATCAGCCATCCTACCTAGGGCAATCCAACTTTTATCCATGTCTGATCATAAATGAAAGATTAGGAATAATATAGTATAATATAGACTTGTATATTTATAAATTGTTTAAATTGAAAAATTCAATAAGATCTTCACCAAACATATTTACTGATCTTTAATAAAGATTCTTATACAAGTTCTAAGGTTATATGCAAGAAAGGAATAAAAACTAACCAAAATGGTCATAAATAATTTTAACACAATCTTTAACAAAAAAGATCATTAAAAATCTTATATACAATTATATAAGAAGTATCCGTTAAAAAGTATCCGACACATATCCCATACTCTTGTCTGAGTGTCGAGTGTCTGACAAGGTTATTTGATTTATTTTGAAGAATCTGTGTAACATAGATCCAAGACATGAAAAAAATTATTGAGAACAATAATTAACTGAAAGCAAAAATATCCATTTGAGAGATATACAATCACTGATCAAAATAATTAGATGTAAAGTACGTGAAGGAAAAATATAGGCTCCAAATATAGGAGCAAATAAGTAACGACTTATGTAATTATACTAATAGTAAAGAAAGAAATAGTCGATAGTAAAACCATGTCCAACTTCCATTCAATCCCATCCCATGTAATATTTCGCGACAAGCTATTGTAAAGGGAAACCAAAAAAAATTAGAAAACTCAGGATCCTCAAACCTGTTGTTTTCACAGTTTTACAGCAAAAAAAAAAAAAAAATCATGATTCTATCGTTGAGAAGTAATTGGACCGAATGAATGAATCATGTAAACATGTTATAGTGAGAAATTTTTAAAACCAAATTCAAATGAAGCTGAAAAATGTGCAAAAACAAGATTATATTTACCAGGAAAATGAAGCCATCCTTTGCAACCCAAGTGAGTAGCTCTGTGGCAAATACATCACACTCTTGAATATTATCACCACCAATGACCTGTGGGAAGGACACTATCTTGAAAATTATAGCCAACCAACGATTGAGAGCAAATATAACAAAAACCAAAGAAAATAAATCAAATAACCAATATCTTGACATAACAGAGCTACAACAAAACAACAAACCAAGAAAAATTTGGGTTCACAAGAAAGAAAAAAAAAATACAAAATAACAACATTAGATATAAAGAAAACAATATTGACCTTGTGAAAATTACACAACTTAAGATCATCAGCACAAGATTTACTCAGCAAACATGGTTTTATCCAACAAGTTAGGGTTCAAATTGGGAAAAAACGAGTTACGAAAGTGAGAGACGAGAATGGGGATAGCAAGATAGAGAAGAGGGGAGACAGAGGTCAGAAAAGCTAGAAGAGGGGAAAGGGAGCTCAGAAAAATGAGAAGAGGGCAGAGAGAGAGAGAGAGAGAGAGAGAGAAAGAGAGAGATATACCTGTTGTAGCGAGCATTGGCCAATGACATGCGGGTTTTGTTGGAAAATAATGGTTTTTCGGCAATTTTAATTCGAAATTAAAGTGGGACCCAACCGCCGGTTGATGTGGGTCTAAGTGGTTTTGTATTCTCTTAAGTAAGAAGATTGCAATACAAAAATAATGAGCCGAAACCATTAAGTTGTGAATGAGAATTGTCTCATAAAGTGGGCATCAATAAAGTTGGGCTTAAATTTGGACTTAGTCTTAGTTTGGATTGGGCCTAGGTTTGTGCTTATGCATATACTGGGTTTGGTCTTGGTCTTGGACTTAGACTTAGACTTAATCTTGAGCTTAAGCTAAGCTATGTTGTGTTGGGCTTAGCTTGTGCATATGTTTGAGAATTAGGCTTGGATCGGGTTATAACCCAACTTTAGTATCCATTTTATGGCACATTTAGTTAGTTTATTCAACCATCATTATATACATATTTATTTGTATATTTTAAACACATTGGAGGTTTAGACCTTTGTAACTCTCATCTTTTGATGATGGAGTTGATGACCACATTAGTGGCCATAAGTTTTCAACCTTTGCAACTCTAGCCCTAATGGCTAGAATTAATGGCCTTGGTTAATGGCATTTGATGGCCCTATTGATGTTAGCCTTCATTGCTAAGGCTCTCCCTTACTAATATCAATAGAGGCATTTTTCCTCCAACTTAGTAAGAATTTTAGAGAGATTTTTTTATGAAAAATGGAGATGGTGTTTTGAGATAAAAAGTTGGAGATATTTATTTTACACCAAAGAAAATTTTTCCTATCTTCTTTTGCTAGCCACCCTTCTTTGGTTCTTGTTAGAGAGAGTACAACCATTATCAAGTTTGTTGAAGCTATTCAGAATGTGCTTCTGCATTAGTTGATTTCAACTGTCATATCTTGGGAGACAAACGCCGATGTACCTGCAACACCCACCAAGAGGTGGTGAATCTGTTTTAAGGAAACTATGGTATCACACAGGCTTCGGTTTGCATCTTTTATCTTTTGTTCTTTAAAGTTTTAAATTTAAATAATTTCTCGTATATTATTTTATATGTCTATTTGAATCCATCTTGTAATATATTCCATGGTGTAATCTAGTTCATTATTGTGTTTTTTTAGTTCTATAGTTTATCGTATATTTTATTCTTTAATAATAAAAATAATAATAATATTTTTTTTGTCATTTCTATTTAATTCATTTTATATATTTTTTTTGTATTTTCATGAAAAAATACCAACAAGCCGGTGTGACAAAGATGGACGGACGATGTGACAGAGATAAATGGGTGAGGGAGTGATAGAGAGAGATATAGAAAGTAAAATAGATACATCTAAACAGAGAGAGATATCTATCTCTTGGTTCAATTTTATTTTTTATTGTTTTTAAGCATTGGTTGACGAAATTTGGTTTTCCTCTCTAAAAACAATACATTTGGAGACAAAATTATTTCTTCTCTAAAAATTTTACAATGGTGACAAAAAATTTCGTCTTTAAAATGGCGCCGAATCTTTTGCCAAATTTTCCAAGGGTGGGAAATTGTTTTGTGACGAAAAATAAAATTTTGAAATGAATAAAATTTTCATCACCTATTGTTTTATTTGATTTTAAGCATTTGGTGACGAAATTTAGTTTTTGTCTTTAAAAATAGTATAATTGGAGGCGAAATCTTATTTTCATCACTAAAACGTGTATATTTGGAGATTAAATATTTTTTCATCATGCGTTTTCGTTACCATAGACCTTTTTTTGTTGTAATGATAGTTTAAGGTTTAAACTCTAAAGTTTAAGATTTGGCAACGTGTGATACAATTCTTGTAGTTTGAGAATAAAATTATAAACTAAATAGTAACTGGTGAATTGACAAATAATTAAATCATGGTTTGGAGTAGTTTTAATTGTTAGTTGATTGAAAAATATTTTAAATAATTATCAAGAATATATTTACATAATAGTTTTCATATATATAACATAAACTAATTTTTTTTACATAATATTTTCATACATGGCTACTAATTTGTAACAAATTTCACATCTTAAATATCTCTTATATTTATTTTTACTTTGATATTTCATTAGAGATTAAAAATATATATATATATATATATATATATTAACTATAGCAGCATGGAACAGTTTCAAAGTCAAATTATAAATTTTAAAATTTAATCCATAATTAATAAATAAATTAATACAAATTAAACGTTATTTTACACCATTCCAATGGTAATATTTTATTGGCCTAACAGCACTAACTCCGTAGATTGTGAAAGTGTTTTTTCTTTTTATCCTTTTGGTTTTTATGGGATAAGCCTTCATGGTTATCTTCTTTTGAAACTTCTCTCGCATCTTTTGTACGGGTTTCCTTAGTTTTTTTGTTCTTGGTCTCTTCGATTTTCTTATATCGCTGTCCTTAGTTTTTTTTTTTTTAGTTTCTTCGATTTTCTTATGTGTCTCTTCTTAGTTTTTTTCTTTTTAGGAAAATGGTTATATCTAGGCGGTTGGTGATTATTACCTTTGGAGTGTGACCCTGAATTTGTAAACTGATTCAATTTGCCTGTTTAATTTAATTTTTAGTGGTTTCAGTTTTTGTTTTGATTTTAAAAATGGTTGAACCATTTAAATTTGTCCGATTTTCAATTCTAAGTTTGATTATGGTTCTGAATCGAACCAAACATAATGTATTTGTTTATTATTTTTCAATATGTTTGTATGTAAAAATGAAAAGGGTAAATTACACATTCACTTTTCCTAAAATTTGAATAAAATACAATATAAGTTCCACAAATTTAACGGAATTACATTGGACTTCTTTAAGATTTTAATTCACATAACATTTGATTCCTTTTTCATAATAAATTCTTTAGCCATATAGATATTTAAAAATGATATTATCATTCTTTTATATTGAAATGTATATTTTATATTATTTATATCTCTATGTTTTATATCATCTGCATTATTTTCGGTCATATTAACCTTAATAAAAGATAAGTCAATGTAATTATGTCAATATGTGAAGTTTACTTTATTTTCTCGAAATTTTATGGATGTTAGTGTAATTATTCACTCAAATAAAAATATAGAAGTTACTGATAAGATTTAAACACTAGCCTCGATTGGAAATTTGAGAAACTCTAACCAACCTAAGTAAACTAATTGGTATTAATTTATTTATTATTATAAAATATATCATATTTCTTATTATATAAAATTTTTAAGATCGTAAAATCGAACAAAACCAAACTGATTTTTATGGCTTAGTTCTGGTTCGATTACATAGATTTAATGGTTCATTATGATTTTAATTTTTTTGAAACCATAGGCACCGATTTGGTTCCTAATTTACTATGAAAATTGGACTAATCCGATCCGTGAACATCTTTATTTTCAGTATATATAAGTTATGCATTTTGTTACACTTTTTTTAGTCTATGTTATGTATTTTTGTGACAAATATTATATAATTTTTTAATAAAATTATGTCAATATATTGTTCAAAAGTAAAATTACATATCTGTATTTTTTTTTTTTTTAACAAACATATATATCCCCATTTTGTAGATGGAGTAGGACAAATTTGACATAATTATATTGGACGGTAAAATTTTAATATTTAACCGTAGTTGTTCATACGGAAAGAAGGCAACACAAAAGGAATCTGATATGTTTCTATAGGAGTTGAACTCATAACATCACAGCGTAAAATGGTGCTAATTATACAAATAATTTTATATTAAAATGCATATTTTACTTTGTTTGATCCTATGTTGATATACTATCTATATTATTTTCAATCATTTTAATTTTATTAAAATAGAAATTAGTGTATTTATACAAAACTTATAAAATTTATTATATATTTTTTAAAATTTGACAAATGATCACTATAATTTAACTATTAATGTATGAGATTCGAATCTATACCATTTTGTTAAAATGTAAAGATTCTAACCAACTACGTAATACCCTAAGACCCGTTTGTTTTCAGTGATAGAATGAAAGAAATTTATAGTGAAGGGATTGATAGTGAGATAATTAAATAAAATTATGTTTTTGATGATAGTTGTTGGTGTAAGGATTGTTAAATTATTTTTATATAAAACAATAAAACAAATAAAAAATACAAAAACATTAAACATTAATGTTAAAAAAAAAATGGCCAACATGTATAAAAAAAATTAAAAAATTAAAACAAATAAAACAATGATTTTTACTTAACAAAAAATATAAAAAATTAAACATTAATGTTAAAAAAAAATGTCCAACATGTAAAAAATAAAAACAAAATAGTTTGGCGGACTATTTTTCTAATACCACATCCACCTCCTCCATCCCAATCCTCCATCCAAGGCCCAACCAAATCCGGACATCTATCTCAATCCCTTTCCCAAATCTGCATACAAACACAATATTAAATGGGTCTTATCTCTATTCTAATCTCATCCCTCCCTCTATACCCAAAACAAATGGGGCCTAAGAGTTGTTATCAATGATAGATTTGGAGGGTAGTCACGTTCTAAAAAACTTAAAATTATAAAATTTACACAATAAAATATACTTTCACACATTTACGTTATGTTTGGTTAAAGGATTTTAATAGAGATTTGGAGACAAAAAAAATTAAAAAAAAAAAAAGAAAAAAAACATATGCAACTATATAAAATATAAATATATTTTATTTATATTTCATCTACCTTTTTATTTCTTTTTCTAAATCATCTCCCAAATCTTTCAATTAAGTACAACCTTAATAATTCAGAATTCGTCATTATCATAACATACCAAGTTCACATTGAACCTGTCTTGTGAACATAAATGGCTATGCCTACTTGCATTTTTTTTTTTCTTATCTCTCAGTTTGTTTCTTTGCCTTTTTTAATGTAACAACCTTTTATTCCGCCGAATTTATTTGTTTGTTTGTTTTTTTATGTTATTTATATAAGGTAATTACAAATATATTTCTTGAGATTTGATTAAAAAATGAATCGTCTTATATAGTCTTGAAAATTATATTTCACCCTTTGAAATTTCTAATTTCATAATAAATTGTCCTTTTTATTAATAAATTATCAGGTCAATTAACAGTTTTTAATGATGTTAGGTCTCTTTATTGTCAAATCCACGTGCAAACTTTGTTTTGATAAAGTTGTATTTTTTTCCTAGTTTTTTGTCTTTTCTGCTCGAGCGGAGCCATTGGCGCTCGAGCGTAAAATGGGTTGTCTCAGTAGTTTGTCTGGTCTGTAACAATATTCAGATGTGTGACTTCGCGCTCGAGCGGAACTCTGTTTTGTCACACGCATGCTTTGCTGAAGCCGCTCGAACGGGATGTCTTGCGATCAAGCAGAGATCGCGGACTTTGTTCTCCTATTTATATCTGTTTAGGCTGATATTAGACCTTACTTGTCCTAGATCTTATTCAAGAGTCCTATGATTTTGTTTGAGGTTTTCTTCTTTGGTTTTTTGTGAGTTTTCCTTGATAATATTGATTGAGTATTCAACTCATGAATTGAGAAGTACATATCAAGGAGATTGTTCGTATACATACAAGAGAGTTCTCTTCGGTGGATTCCGAAGATTAAAACGTGGAGTTTCAAAGGAGTTTGATTCTGTACGTAGTCGTTTATTCGACAAATGAAGTTGTGGATTCAACTTTAGATCAATCAGTTCCGAGACGAAGGCGTAGTGAAAGAGTTACAGAAGATATGAAGACAAATTGACTGAGTTGGGTAATTTGTGTATTATCTTTGTAATCTTTCTTTCTTCAGTAGTGGATTGATTAGTGGTGTTTCGCCCGTGGTTTTTTTTATTACAATTGAAGGTTCTTCAATTGTGGTTTTTCCACGTAAAAATCGTTTGTGTCGATTTATTGTTTATTCATAAAACAACAATCTAAACCACTTTCGTAAGTGCTTGTTGATTTAGATTGAGTGTTTTATATATTTGGGAATTGGAATATTTTAAATCCTGATCTAATCACGAATCACTTAGGATTTTCAATTAGTATCAGAGCAGGTCACTCTTTGTTTTTATCAAAACTATAGGAGTGTGATTTTGTGTGACTAGTATTATGGATTCTATTCGTGAAGGTAACTCGACTCATAGACCTCCTTTACTCGACGGTACAAACTATTCTTATTGAAAAGCTCGTATGAGAGCGTTTTTAAAATCCATCGATGAGAAAGTTTGGCACTGCGTGATCTATGTGTGGAGTGAACCTATTGTCACCATTGATGGTGTTGATATTCCTAAACCCCTTGATAAATGGGACACAACTGATTACCAAAACTCGAGTTGGAACAGTAAGGCTCTCAATTCCCTGTTTTGTTCCATCACACCTGAAGAGTTTCGTCGTATCTGCACGTATGAGGTAGCAAAAGAGGCTTGGGACATTCTTGAAACGATTCACGAAGGTACTACTTCTGTCAAAAGGTCAAAACTTCAACGTCTCACATCCACCTTTGAAACCCTTTTTATGCGCGATGATGAGAAGTTTGATGATTTCTATGCAAAACTAAGTGATATCGTGAATTCCTGTTTCACACTCGGTGAAAAAATCCCTGAAGCTAAAGTTGTTGGAAAAATCTTGAGGGCTTTACCTCAGAGGTTTCAATCAAAGGTGACAGCCATTGAGGAGGCTCAGAATGTTGATACCCTCAAGCTTGATCAGTTGGTTGGAAATTTGTAGACTTATGAAGCCCACCAGATTTCAAAGAAAAAACAAAAAGATAGTGTGGCTTTCACTAGTGCTCATGAGACTGCAAAAACTCCGGAGACTGAATTTGATTTAGAGTCTGAGATGACGGCTATGTTTACTAAACAGTTTAAAAAAATTTTGAAGAAAAAGAAGCCTAATTTCAGAGACCCTATTTCAAAGACAAGAATAATGAAAAACCCAAAACTTTTCCACCAAAACTTGCTCAAAAAACTGAAAAGAAGGTTGTAAAGGGGCAAGGGGTCATGTGCTATGAATGTCAAGGGTTTGGCCATATTGCCCTTGAATGTCTGTCGAAAAAGAATCGAAAGAAAGTCTACACTGTGACTTGGGATGATGAAAGCGAGTCGGAACAAGAACCCGAAGAACCTGATTTCGGCAAAGACGGGGATAGAGCTTTCATGGCATTTTGGTCCACTTTTACTCAACCTCTTCCAAAGCCAGCGGAATTAGCTCGTGGTCAGAACCTGCATCATTCTCCCACCTTTGACAAGAGTAACTACCTGTATTGAAAGATCAGAATGAGGGCGTTTCTGAGAGCTTCTGACCTAGAAGGCTGGCAAGCCATTGAAAAAAATACAGAAAGTACTGACAATCAGAGCAATCAGAGAGCCCTGATTTCTATTCGTGGTGCAATTTCTGATGAAGAACAGCAACGGGTTACTCACTGCACAAAGGCTAAAGATGCATGGGAGATTTTGAGCCAATTCCATGAAAGAGGAGATTCACCTTCACTACCATCCAGCAACTTTTCTGCCTTAGTTGCCCGACTGAATGAGGTCAAGAAGAATGAGGAACAAAAAGATAATGATAAAACATCTACATCTGAAGACAATGATGAGATTACCGGTGATGATCTACAACAAGCTTACGAAAAGCTTTATGATGAATCTCTGAATCTGTCTAAAATCAATGACAAACTCACTCTCAAACTCAAAGCATGTGAAAGTGAGAATGTCAAGCTGAAAGGAGAACTTGTAGCAGCAAAGCAGAATATCATCAAGATCTCAAGTGATAGGCAAGATTTATGTGGAAAACTTTTATCCTGTGAAATTGAAAGGAATGAACTTCTGAATGTGTATTCCACATATGAAGAGAAGCTTGAAAGTCTTGAGATATCACAAGCTACATTGGAAGAGACAGTCTGTCAGAAAGATGAAGAACTCCGTATTGCTAGAGCCACTATTGCCATGTGGAACAAAGGTTCCAAATCTTTAGAAGACATCCTCGGGTCTCAACAAATGGGTTGTGACAAAAGTGGGCTAGGCAATGGTGCGACAGCTCACAAGGGACAGGCCTCTACTTCACATGACCTGAAGACTCAAGCAAAGGGAAAACTGAAGGTAGCCCAGGGTGATCCCTCTCTTCATCTACCTAAAGGGCGTAAGATCAACAAAAGAGAGGTAAAACCTGTTTTTATTTGTCATCACTGTGGTAGGTATGGCCACATTCGTCCTTATTGCTATGAATTGTTTGGTAAGGTGTCTCAAAAGGGTAAAAATTTGAATATTTTTTGGGTTAGAAGACAACCTTACATGTCTAAGCGAAATACCAAGATTCATGAGGGTGTTCACAACGCCAAGACATTTACCAAGACCAAAAAGATTTGGGTGAGAAAAGATTATTTGACTTGTTTAGTTGTTCACACTGCTCTAAAAGCACGTGACTCACACATGTGGTATCTCGATAGTGGGTGCTCTCATCACATGTCCAGTAACAAATCCTACTTCACCTCCCTTGAAAAATATGAAGGGGGAATTGTTACCTTTGGAGATGGCGGCACTTCTAGAGTTGACAATGCCTTACTTGTTGATGGTCTCCATAAGTGTTGCTGGTCTTCCCAAGCTTGACAATGCCTTACTTGTTGATGGTCTTAAAGCAAATCTTTTAAGCATTAGTCAAATGTGTGATTCCCATCATGAAGTGTTGTTTTCAAAAAAATAAATGTGAAATTTTGGATAAAAAGAGAAATACTGTCTTGCATGGAGTTTGCACATCTGATAACTGCTATGGGATTGTTACTACTAATGATCTCACTTGTCACTCAGCCATCATAAGTAACATTGATTTGTGGCATCAAAGATTAGGTCACATGAATTTCAAAGACCTAACTAAGATAGCCAACAAAGAGCTTGTGAGAGGAGTCCCTAAATTGGGTAAGAATCTAAATCATGTGTGTGGACCATGTCAACTAGGGAAATAAATTCGTGCCCCTCATAAAAAGGTGAACAGCTTTACAACCAAACATCCTCTTGAATTGGTTCACATGGATTTAATGGGTCCTACTCGCACTGAAAGTATTGGAGGTAAAGATATATTTTTTTAACTGTTAATGATTTTACTCGATTTTCATAGGTAAATTTTTTAAGGGAAAAATCTGATACGTTTGAGCTTTCCAGGCTTTAGTCCTTAAAATCCAAAATGAACAAGGTGTTTCCATTGGGCATATCATAAGAATCCGAACTGATCATGGTCGTGAATTTGAAAATAGTTTGTTTTCGGATTTTTTGCGATATGCATGGAATCAAGCATGAATTTTCTGTACCCATTACTCCACAACAAAATGGAGTGGTTGAGAGGAAGAACAGAGTTGTTCAAGAAATGGCTAGGGTCATGCTCTTTAGTAAGAGTCTTCCTCCAAAGTTTTGGGCTGAAGCCCTAAATACTGCTGTTTATGTCATAAATCGCATGTATTTAAGGCCCGACATTTTACAAACTCCATATGAATTGTGGAAGGGATTGAAACCTAATGTAAAATACTTCAAAACCTTTGGGAGTAAGTGTTATATCTTCAAAGATAGAGAGCCTTTGGGCAAATTTGACTCCCGAAGTGATGAAGGTATCTTTCTAGGGTATTCAACCACTAGTAGGGCTTTTCGTGTCTATAACCTACGAACTTTTTCTTTAATGCAATCTATCAATGTGGTTATAGATGATACAGGTTCCCCTACTCTAGTAACAAATGAGGATCACAATGGTGAGTCTCCAATCTTGGATACTGAACCACAAATTCAAAGAGAAGCTGAGATCCAATCACAAGAGGGTGTTACAGCACCATCCTCACAGGTAAGTTCAAGTCCAAAAAATGCTCGAAGGGACATGACTCCTGATGCTTCTGTCACCGCAAGTCCTGAGTTCAAACCATCAGCAAGGGTGAAACTGAATCATCCAGCTCAACAGGTGATTGGAAGTGTATCGGATCGAATGAAAACCCGAAGACAGATTCGGGATCAGGTATCACATATGTGTTATATTTCATTAATTGAACCTAAGAATTTTAAAGAGGCCTTGCTAGATGATAGTTGGGTCAATGCTATGCATGAAGAATTAGGTCAATTTGAACGTAACAATGTTTGGACTCTAGTTCCCAGACCTAGAGACATGAATGTGATAGGTACCAAGTGGATCTTTAAAAATAAATCTGATGAGAATGGTACTGTGCCTAGGAATAAAGCCAAGTTGGTTGCTCAAGGCTACACACAAGTAGAGGGTGTTGACTATGATGAGACGTTTGTCCCAGTTGCACGTCTCGAATCTATTCGTATTTTACTTGGTGTCGCTTGTTATCTTGGTTTCAAATTGTTTCAAATGGATGTGAAAAGTTCCTTTCTGAATGGATACTTAAAAGAAGAGGCATATGTTGAGCAACCAAAAGGGTTTGAGGACCCTAAATGTCCAAATCATGTCTACAAGCTAGACAAGGCTTTATATGGATTGAAACAAGCTCTTCAGCCTTGGTATGATAGACTTACTACATTTCTTCTTGATAATGACTTTCAAAGGGGTAGTGTAGATAAGACCTTATTTGTAAAACATACTAAGTCTCATATTCTTGTTGCTCAGATTTATGTTGATGATATTGTGTTTGGATCCACTGCTGATCATCTTGTTAAATATTTTTCAAATTGTATGACACATGAGTTTGAGATAAGCATGATGGGAGAGTTGTCCTATTTTTTGGGCCTTCAAATTAAACAATCTCTTTCGGGTATATTTGTTTCTCAGTCTAAGTATGTCAAAAATCTTGTATCAAAGTTTGGTCTTGAGTCTGCCAAACATGCACGCACTCCCATGAGCACCAGTCTTCACCTCTCCAAAGACTCCTCCGGAATTGATGTAGATCCTACCCTTTATAGGAGTATGATAGGGAGTCTTCTGTATTTTACAACTAGTCGTCCTGATATTTCTTTAAGTGTCGGTGTGTGTGCCCGTTACCAAGCCAGTCCTAAAGAGTCTCACCTTCTTGTGGTCAAACGCATCATCAAATATGTTAATGAGACATTGGGGTATGAGGTTTGGTTTTCTACTGATACTACAGCGAAAATTATTGATTTTTCTAATGTTGACTGGGCAGGGTGTGCTGATGATAGAAAAAGTACATCCGGGGGGTGCTTTTACCTTAGGAATAATCTGGTTTCCTGGCATAGTAAAAAGCAAAATGCCATCTCCCTTTCGACTGTTGAGCTGAGTACATTACTGCAGGGAGTTGTTGTGCACAAATGTTGTGGATGAAGCAAATGCTTCATGATTATGGGATAGAACAGAACACTCTCACTCTTTTCTGTGATAACACAAGTGCCATAAGCATTTCAAAAAACCCTGTCCAACACTTTCATACCAAACACATTGACATCCGTCATCATTTTATTCGAGAGTTAGTGGAAGAAGGCCTTGTTGTTTTGGAACATGTTCCTACTGAGCATCAAAAAGCTGATATTTTTACGAAACCCCTTGATCTTCTTCGATTTGAGTTTCTTAGAAAGACCTTGGGTGTAGTACACAATAACTAGGTTGTTTCCTATTTTTTTTAGGTGAGTATGAGTGGTTGGCTTACCGTACTTGGATGTGATAATCTCATTATTTATTGAGTCCTAATATCTTTGCATCAAAAATATATATGAACACTGCTCATGTTGCTTACAAGATTTCATTCTTCTTTGTTCATAGCTCATTCTGAATGCCCATACTCATTTACGTCATGATCTTATTCTGTACATATCCTTGAGATAAACTGTTGCAGCGGTTTCCACACAAGTGATCAAAGTTCTCTATGGACCACTAACAGTGTTTCTTGTACTTTTTCAGAGGAATTGACCTATACTAGTATATCATGGGTGACGTTGAGTCTCTTAACCGTCTACCATTTTTTTTCACTTCCATGGTTTCTCCCTCAGTTCATTGAAATCCGGGCATTAGGAAAAGGCTACCTCAGAGACACCAACCAGGCCATCCTTTTTTATTTCATTCTTCTCTGGTTTAGTCTCCATACTCTTGAGCGTGCATGCCACCAGTGAGTGCCCACAAGAAAATAAAAATTATTGATTGAGGGGGAGCCTCCGTGTTTACTCAACAAATACCCCGTGATTCCTAGTGGTTTGACTTTTCTCTGTGATGGTCAGTTACTCTTGTCGGAGGTCCAGCCATCCGATCATTATGAAGATTAACTCTAGCTTTGTGACTCTCAAGGATTACACACACACACATTTTATTTGTGAGCTCTCATGTGTGTTTTTGAGTTATGCATTCTTATGATGCTTATGGCTTTGATTAAATTCTATCTGTTTTGTTCATGACCTAGTGCTTCAAATTTTTTTTTCAAATTTTTAGGACTCATGATTGATGGATTCTTTTATCCTAGTGGTATAGTCATTCACTTGGACTCTCTGCTTGTTACAAGTCATCTTAGTTGTTTGTTTTGTTTTGTTTTAAAAAAAAAAAAAAAGGTCTCCGCTCAAGCGGACTGTTCCACGCTCGAACGTGTTTTTAGCCTTGCAGCATTTTTGTCCTTGTTTTTCAGTTCTGTGAAGGGTGTTTTTGCGCTCGAGCGTCCTTATTCGCACTCGAGCGGGTATCTGCTTGCCTTGCCTCACGTTCGAGCCCTAATCATTACGCTCGAGCAGATCTATTTTGTATAAAACTCCCTCCCTCGACTCTTCAAGTCATTTTTTTTCCTCTTTTTCTGTCTCTCATCCCTAGGGTTTGGATTGTGGTCTAGTTAGGCTCGATTTTGCCGTTCTTCTTCCTCTTCCTCGCTGATTTCACCATTGGTAAGCATTTCCCTCTTCTTCTCTCTGTTTTTTCCTGAAATTTCAACTTTTGTGGGGGTTGTATTTCGTTTTTTTTGTTTGTTTTGTGTCTAGTTTTTTTTTCCCCTTCCCTCACACACTTTCACTGAGTCGTGGTGTCCTTTTAATGATGGATTTCATGCCTTTTATGTCGCTTGTTGTGTCATTAGACCTAGGGTTTCTCATTGTTATTTTTTTAAGGTCTAATGTCTTTCTTGTTTTTTGTATGGTTTGATTTCAATATATTAGATTGTGGGTACCAAATAGTGTTGATATGGTGGGGCTTGGTTCTTTTTTGCAAGGTTTTGGATCCTGTTTAGTGATTTCTTATCATCATTATATCATTGATATTATGCTCTTCATCTGTCATCCATGTTTATGCATTGTGCTTGTTAGTTTCATCCTTTTGTAAGTCTCATATTTGTTTTAATTATTATCAATCTCATTGTTACTAATGTTCTCTGTGTTGTGTTGCTTTGCTCTTTGGGTTTGTTTAGTGTTGGGTTTGTATTGTGTCTCGAGTCATCATGTTTGCTTCTGAGCGAAGAAAGTCTACTGTGTCGCGTCCTGCATTCAATACTGAGAGGTTTCAATCTGCTAAGCAAGCCAAATTATTTTGTAAGTCCTTTGCGGCTCGGACTGTTCACCTCGAACAAAATGTCCAGCCTAATACTTTTGAGTCCATTCATATCCGTCCCTTGTTTGACCCCTTAGGTGGTGACTTAGTTTTGTCATTTTCTGGTCGCCAAAATCTTCACTGGGTTCGAGAATTTTTCTAGAATATTGAGCAAATCAGTGACATTGAGCCTTCCTTCACCACTTGGGTTTGGTCTAAATCCATCACTGTCACTCCTGATCTCATTCGAGGGCTTCTTAAGATTAATCAAGTGTTTTCTGAACACTATCCTTTTCCAGTCCGTCCTACAAGTGACTTTAATAATGTGGCTGAGTTTTTATGTGGTGCTCCCCGCACTTGGCCTAAGGGTTCTTTGATTAAACAGTTTGAACTCCTCCCAGAGTTTAGACTGCTTAATCTAATTGTCTGTGCTAATATCATTGTGAACACTCACTCATCAGAAATTAATAAAGACTAGGGGTTCGTTTTGTTCTATCTTGCTCGTCACATGTCCATAGATCTTGCCACACTCATTAGTCGCAAGATGATAGGTGTCTTTGGGAACAAACAGTTAGGTCTTCCATATGGTTGTATGATCAATCGTCTTTTGTCCGAGCTTGAGGTTCCTGTTTTCGAGGATGATGAGTTTGCCTTTCCCTCTCGGCCATTCACTAAAAAGATTGTTTCCCAAAGTCGTGCTCACGTTAAGGGGGAGTCTTCTAGGGCAGATACTTCTGCATGTACAGCTGCTGGCCTTGCTGAGGAGGCAGAGTTTGATGTTGCCGTCGTTGGTGGTAAGGAGGATGATGTTCCACCTCAGGCTTTTTTAGACCAGCTTCAGCATTTCGAAGATGCTATGACTCAGAGGTTGGACTTTTTGGATGCTAGATTTGATGCTTTTGATAGACGCCTCGAACAGTTGGAGCAGTCTGGCATCCAGACTACCACTCAGCTGGCACACATTATCTCCTTACTGCAGATTCAGCAGCCTCATCCTCCCCCTGATGTCTGATTTGGCTATTCATTCGCTTGTTGTCTTCCTTGTCTCCCGGCCAAAAAGGGGGAGAGTTTTGTGTTGGTACATGTTTTGATATATTTGGATATTTGGATACTTTGTCTTTACTTTGTCTTGTTGATATTTTGACATCTATTCCAGTTGTTTTTCATTATTGTGAATATCATTTTGGAATATCATTTTGGATCTAGTATCTTGGTTCTCTTTATATTTACATCTCTTCTTATGCCATTCCATAGTTTTTGTTTTTCTTGGTATGTTGGTTGTTATTTCACAAGTGTATGTTGGATGAAATATTCGAATGGCAGGATTGTTTTGGATGGATTATTCGCATGGCAGGATTGTTTGTTGATCATAGAGTTGTTTAGTGTTATTCTTTTCTTAGTTATTACATTGTCTAGTGCGTGTGTTTAAGGAAAATTGTTTAGAAAAGTTTTTTCCGGGAATTGACAAAGGGGGAGATTGTTAGGTCCCTTTATTGTCAAATCCCTGTGCAAACTTTGTTTTGATAAAGTTGTATTTTCTTTCTAGTTTTTTGTCTTTCCCGCTAGAGCGAAGCCATTGGCGCTCGAGCGTAAAATGGGTTGTCTTAGTAGTTTGTCTGGTCTGTAACAATAATGAGATGTGTGACTTCACGCTCGAGCAGGTTCTCTAGCGCTCAAGCGGAACTCTGTTTTGTCACACGCATGTTTTGCTGAAGCTGCTCGAGCGGGATGTCCTATGCTCGAGCGGAGATCGCAGACTTTGTTCTCCTATTTATATCTGTTTAGGCTGATGTTAGACTTTACTTTTCGTAGATCTTATTCAAGAGTCCTAGGGTTTTGTTTGAGGTTTTCTTCTATGGTTTTTTGTGAGTTTTCCTTGATAATATTGACTGAGTATTCAACTCATGAACTGAGAAGCACATATGAAGGAGATTGTTCGTATACATACAAGAGAGTTCTCTTCGGTGGATTCCGAAGATTCAAACGTGGAGTTTCAAAGGAGTTTGATTCTGTACGTAGTCATTTATTCGACAAACGAAGTTGTGGATTCAACTTGATCAATCGATTAGAGACGAGCGTGGTGGAAGAGTTACAGAAGGTGTGAAGACAAATTGACTGAGTTGGGTAATTTGTGTATTATCTTTGTAATCTTTCTTTCTTCAGTAGTGGATTGATTAGTGGCGTTTCGCCCGTAGTTTTTGTTTATTACAATTGAAGATTCTTCAATTTTGGTTTTTTCACGTAAAAATCGTTTGTGTCGATTTATTGTTTATTCATAAAACAACAATCTAAACCACTTTCGTAAGTGTTTGTTGATTTAGATTGAGTGTTTTAAATATTTGGGAATTGGAATATTTTAAATCCTGATCTAATCACGAATCACTTAGTATTTTCAAATGATGTTAGAAAAATGTTTCAAGTAATAATTTAAATAATTTTATTATTATACATGAGAGTAATTATTAATTTTATTTTGTCAATTAATTTTGTTAAATAAAAAATTCTAACCAAGAGTAATTGTAATTTTTTAAATCATAAAAAGTAATACATATTATAAGTAAATCTCAAAAGATGTATTTATAATTTAATTTTTTTATAAATGTAATAACTTGACAAAAAATGTGACGTGGTGTTTGATACCATTTTGAAAAAATTAGTGTCAATTCCTCTCATCTTTTACGTAGAAGGTTAAGGATTATGACAAGAACTGTATTAGCTAAGGTCTTTCAGAACACATTTGATACGATAGAATGAGATAAATGAAATGTCCCTTCTATCTTTGGATTCTCTCTATCTTATTTGGTATGCTTTATTTAAATAGGAATAGTCATTCCATTTGAATGGCTATTCCAACAAAATGTGAAAATGCTTATTCCTTCCTCCAACTTAAGGAATGACTATTCCATTCCATCATAAATTACCATAAAATTTTATTATTATTATTTTTTTGTTGGCACTTAAAAAAATTATTATTATTTAACTACTACTACCACCATTCCGTTTTCCTACCATTCTATCAACACTGCCACTGCCACCGTTACCACCACAACTACCACCACCACCACCATCACAATCGTCAGCACAGCCACCACACTACTATACTACCACCACCATACTATCGATGTCACTACTACTATCACCACCACTATCGTTGCCCACTGCAACCGCCTCCACCACCACCACTACCATCTCCACTGCAACCACAACACCACCTTATCACCACCACTAAGGCCACAATAATCTACTACGATCATTCTACTATCATTGCAATCACCACCATTGAGGTTACCGCCATTACTATGACTCATACCATCACTTTTACAACTATTAATTGCGATCACCACCATTGATCCTAATCCGTCAGACTCTTCCTCATCTGATGAGTTTGAGAAATTTGAGGATAGTGAGTATGGATTTTCTGATGATGATGCATTGTATGACAAAGATGTAGAGTTTGCTAGTGTATGAAGTAGTAAGAAGGTAATGGCTGAGGCAGTTGATGAGCTAGAAAGCCTTGGAAGCTCCTCTGATAAGCTAAGAAGTATTGACAACTCATCAGATAAAGGAGGTAGTTCTCATAGGAGGAAATACCCTGTTTTTAATGTTGAGTCTGATATGTACAATCCTCAATTCAAACTTGGTATGGAGTTCAAGAGTCATGATATGTTTAGGGATGCTGTGAAGGAATATGCGATTAAGTGATACAAACATATAACATTTACCAAGAGTGACAAACAAACGGTTAAGGCAAAGTGCAAAGTTTGTTGTCCTTGGGTTTGTTATGCTTCATATGTAAAAAGTGATAGGTTGTATAAGATCAAAACACTTGTTGATCAGCACACTTGTAATAGGTCTTTTAATGGGGGACATGTGACTTTCAAATGGATTATGAAGAGGTACTTTGAAAGAATTAGGTTAAGTCCTACATGGCCAATTAAGTCATTGGCAGACACTATTTCAAGTGAGCACAATGTGAAGGTTAACTTACAAAAAGTGAGAAGGGCAAGAAAGAAGGTGTTGACACTAGTAAATGGTACTACAGCTCAGTAATTTGCAATGTTATGAAGTTACAATGAGGAGATTAGGAATACCAATCCTGAGACAACAGTGTGCATAAAGGTGAAACAAATTCCAAAGGTTAATGAATGGAGTAATCCAAGGGTTAATGATGGGAGCAATATAGAGTCGAAGTTCAAAAGGTTGTACTTGTGTTGGGGTCCATTAAAGAAAGCTGTTTTGAATGCTTGCAGGCCAGTGATAGGAGTTAATGGATGCCATTTGAAGGGATCACATGGTGGTATTCTCTTGACAACTATTGGGATAGATATAAACAATTGCATATTTTCATTTGCCTATGCAATTGTTGAGAAAGAGAAGAAGAAAACATAGTTGTGGTTTCTAGAGCTGCTAAGACATGATCTCAATATTGTAAACTCTCATTATTATACCATCATGAGTGATAAACAAAAGGGTTTGATTGATGCAGTGGCTGAGTTGTTCCCAAATGCCACACACAGGTTTTGTGTGAGGCATTTGTACAACAATTTTAAGGGTGAACACAAGGGATTGGTGCTAAAAGATCTGTTGTGGAAGGCTGCTAGGGCAATAACTGTTCCTGCATTTACCAGAGTGATAGAAGAGATTAAAGAAGTTGATTGTAAGGCATATGCTTGGTTAGTAAAAAGACCACGAATTCATTGGAGTATGAGCCACTTCATCACTTTTCCAAAGTATGACATTTTACTAAACAATCTATGTGAGTGCTTCAATTCAAGCATCTTGGAATCTAGGAGTAAACCTATGGTTACAATGTTAGAGAAGATTTGTAACGCCCCAATTTCTGGACGATTAATAAATCAACTCAAGCTTAAATTTAAAATTTTAACTAATTAATAACCTTAAAAATACAAAATTGTCTCCAAAATAATTACACAAATGTCTTCAAAATATAACTTACACAAATCTCTAAAAACAATATATAGTGGTAAGCCTAAAAATCTCTAACTCAATAATCCTTTAAATTCTTCAACTCCAACCGCCACTAAATTTGCTCCACACCTGAAAAATAAATTAACTCGGGAAGTATACAATACGATAGGAGTAACAAAGCTCGGAGAATGAATAATTTCATAGGGATCCAATAATTACACAAACAATTCAGCACATGATAATTCAGTACATGAATAATTTCATAAGGATCCAATAATCTCAACTCGACATATGATAATTTATCCAAAACCAAATACCCAGTCTTACTCAGTACATGACCAGTGACCGTCTCACCCCCCTCACCCAAGCACAACCGCTTATCCGGGCTATTGGTACAAAGCATATTGGCTAAGTCCACTTGATCCATGTACGGAGCATTTCCATGTCATTTAGCCAAACAAATCAACATTTCCAACACAGAATAACTACACAGAGTTCATCAAATGACTAGAGTAATCAAACGAATCAACAATGAATAATTCCACAGAATTTATCAAATTATCAAAATCATCAAGAGGAGTACAAACTGAAAGTGATTAAAATAACACTGTTTGCAAAGAGATTTAAAGGAAGCATATTGTATATCACCCGAATTACCTCAAATCAATCTCTGCCATCGCCAACACTCTAATCTCGATATTTCTCCATGGATCTCCATAAATAAATCTGATCTTACTTTGATGAAATCTACTACTCTCATCTGCTATATCACCAAGGCGAAACAGAATTTCCATATTCAAAACCACTTAAAGATTGAAATTAAAAGGACTATTTCAGATTTTTTCCAAGCCCGGCCCTCCTATGGTTTGTAGGGAATTTTATCTAGTTTTCAGAAAAAATTTCGGAAATGCAATAGCTTTTCCAGATTTTTAGTTATTTCAGAAATACTCCAGCTCTGTCCAGATTTGTTGACCGTTACAAAAATCAGATGTTTTCACAAACCACTCACACTTTTTCAATGAAACCAATTTTCCTTGAAAACTAACTCCTTGAGGAAGAGTTGGACATAAAATTGAGGTCCATAACATATTTCTACATTTTTCTAAAATTTTTAAAAGTTGGCTGTAAAACAAACTTCTCTGGCACAATTATTGAAATAAGAAAGTTGGTGAAAAAACTGGTCAACTAGGGGAAATTTTCCACTTCTATTGTGATAAAAACATGCAAAATAATATGTATTAAACTCATAAATTTGAGGTGAAGGTGTGCCTTCGGAAATTTTGAGAGATTGATATGGAAAAAGGTGGCCTTGTACCGATTAAAAGAAATACAAGAAAGGTATAATCAAGGCTCAACTCCTTTCATTTTTAACACAAGAATGCCAAAAAAAAAACATATGAAATGAATGTTTTAAACTTCTAAGAGCATGTATTTGAAAGGAAAAATAAGAGAGAGTTGTACTGTGGCTTACTTGTGGGTTGTTGGAATTGCTAACAAACTTTTTCTTCCTCTCCTCTCTTTTACCAAGCTCACCCTCCTTCCTCTCTTCTCTCTCAGCTGAATATAGTGTGTATGTGTGTGTTCTTGTATGTAAAATGCTATGGGAGGGGTTGTTTTTACAATGAATTTGGTGCAAAAGGTCATAAATGCCCATTGGTTGGAATTGGATTGGATAGTTTGGATTTAGTTTGAATTCAATAGAATAGTGGAGGATGGGAGACCTTAATTAGTTTCCTAAACATGATCTAGTTAGGGTTTTCCGTCTAATCAAACCAACCTAATTGCATATATATATATATATAAGTTTGTAAGTCAAAAATATTTTCCTTAAATCATGCAAAATTGTCTCAAAGTACATTCATTGTATCTATATAGGTTATGGCTGGCCATAAATGGTGATTTAAGGGACTTATTTTATTTTTATTTTTTTGGTACAAATGTTGGAAATTGTAAAATATAATGTTTAAAAAAGGGTTTAGGGTACAAGTGTATATATAAATATAATAGTACTTGTTTGGGGTCAAAATGTGATTTAATAAAAATGTGAGGGCTTGGGCTCAATTAAAATATCTATTTCAAGTGTAGAGTTAATAAATTAGTATTAGGAAAAATAATTCGGTTTGTATTATCCTTCTTTGAATTTAAAAGTGAATAACCGAATGAAAACTATGAAAATCGGAAGTTAAGGTTTAGAGAAATTAATCTAAAATTTGAGAGTTAAATAATTAATATTAGAGTATTAGAAATGATTTCTAAGCTTTTAGGGTCAATTAGGGTGTGCATGGGTTCGTCTATGATGCGTTTTTGGTTCTAGGGTTTAATTCTGTGAATAAACGGGGAAGTAAGGCTTTTTATTATAATCACTCAAAATTTAGGAACCTGATACGGTTTACTAAAGTTAGGGGTCTCACAACCTATCCCCTTTAAATAAATTTCGTCCTCGAAATTCACAATCTCTATTGCTCCAAAATTTAATAATGACTAACTCCTCAAATAACACGCTTTCGCTATGCACTCTGATATAAACAACGATTTTATTTATTTATTTATTATTGTTTCTTTAACCTCAAATATCAGTCTTTTTTTTTCTTCTCAAATGTTGAACCCAAATATCAATCACCTAATAGATCTTATGTAAGACCTAATCTCTACGCTCTGATACTATTCTGTAACACCCCAACTTCTGGACCGTTGATAAATCAACTCAAGCTCAAATTTAAAATTCTAACTAATTAATAACCTTAAAAATACAAAATTGTCTCCAAAATAATTACACAAATGTCTCCAAAATATAACTTATACAAATCTCTAAAAACAATATATTGTGGTGAGCCCAAAAATCTCTAACTCAATAATCCTTTAAATTCTTCAACTCCAACCGCCACTAAATTTGCTCCACACCTGAAAAATAAATTAACTCGAGAAGTATACAATACGACAAGAGTAACAAAGCTGGTAGAATGAATAATTTCATAGGGATCCAATAATTATACAAACGATTCAATTCGAGATACCAAGCAATTTACCAAATTGCACAATTAAGTCAACTCGACATAAGATAATTTATCCAGGACCAAATACTCGGTCCTTCTCAATACATGACCAGTGACTGCCTCACCCCCCTCACCCAAGCACAATTGCTTATCCGGGCTATTAGTACAGAGCATATTGGCAAAGTCCACTCGATCCATGTACGGAGCATTTCCATGTCATTTAGCCAGACAAATCAACATTTCCAGCACAGAATAACTACATAGAGTTCATCAAATGACTAGAGTAATCAAACAAATCAATAACGAATAATTCCACAGAATTTATCAAATCATCAAGAGAAGTACAAATTGAAAGTGATTAAAATAACACTATTTGCAAAGAGATTTAAATGAAGCATTATTATATACGACCCGAATTACTTCAAATCAATCTCTGCCATCGCCAACACTCTAATCTCGATATTTCTCCATGGATCTCAAAAAATAACTCTGATCTTACTTTGATAAAATCTACAACTCTCATCTGCTATATCACCAAGGCGAAACAAAATTTCCAAATTCAAACCCACTTAAAGATTGAAACTAAAAGGACCATTTCAGATTTTTTCCAAGACCGGCCTTCCTATGGTTCGTAGGGAATTTTATCTAGCTTTCAAAACATTTTTCAGAAATGGAATAGCTTCTCCAGATTTTTAGTTATTTCATAAATACTCCAACTCTGTCCAAGTTCATTGACCGTTACAAAAATTAGATTGTCTCACAAACCACTCACTCTTTTTCAATGAAACCAATTTTCCTTGAAAACTAACTCCTTAAGGAAGAGTTGGACATAAAATTGAGATCCAAAAGATATTTCTACATTTTTCTAGAATTTTCGAAAGTTGGCTGTAAAACACATTTCTCTGGCACAATTCTTAAAATAAGAAAGTTAGTGAAAAAAGAGGTCAACTAGGGAAAATTTTCCACTTCTATTGTGATAAAAACATGCTAAATAATATGTATTAAACTTAGAAATTTTAGGTGAAGGTGTGCCTTTGGAAATTTTGAGAGATTGATATGGAAAAAGGTAGCCTTATACTGATTAAGAGAAATACAAGAAAGGTAGAATCAAAGCTCAACTCTTTTCAATTTTAACACACGAATGCCATCAAAAAAACCTCTGAAATGAATGTTTTAAACTTCTAAGAGCATGTATTTGAAAGGAAAAATAAGAAAGAGTTGTGTTGTGGCTTACTTGAGGGTTGTTGAAATTGCTAGCAAACTTTTTCTTCCTCTCCTCTCTTCTACCAAGCTCACCCTCATTCATATCTTCTCTCTCAACTGAATATAGTGTGTATGTGTGTATTCTTTCATGTAAAATTCTATGGGAGGGGTTATTTTTATAATGAATTTGATGCAAAAGGTCATGAATGCCCATTGGTTGGAATTGGATGGATAGTTTGGATTTAGTTTGAATTCAATGGAATAGTGGAGGATTAAAAGCCTTAATTAGGTTCCTAAACATGATCTAGTTATGGTTTTCCTCCTAATCAAACCAACCTAGTTGCATATATACATATATATATATAAGATTGTACCAAGTCAAAGATATTTTCCTTAAATCATGCAAAATTGTCTCGAAGTACATTCATTATATCTATATAGGTTATGGTTCGCCATAAGTGGTGATTTAAGGGACTTATTTTATTATTATTTTTAGGTACAAATGTTGAAAATTATAAAATATAATGTTTAAAAAAGGTTTTTGGGTACAAGTGTATAGTACTTGTTTTTGGGTACAAACAAATGGTGTGATGCTCTGTTTTTTTTTTTTTTTCCAGAGTACAACCTTAACACAAAATATGAAATTTTCATTCAAAATACTTCCCTCATTACACTTCACTCATAATATTTCCTCCCATTACATTCATTCATAATATTTCCCCCATTATATTCATTCATTCATAATAGCACCCCCCTCCCCTCAATTATATTCTTTTTTACACTACATTACAAACCACATTGATAAAATGATGCACCATGAAGCAACCAAACATATCCATAGCTTTCTCTCTCTTCAATTCCCTGTCTATAATCTTGCTTCTAACTTATTAACCTTCTTCAACAACCCAGGGTTGCACTGCCCGTGAGCACATAGGTGGACCTATCCAGGTGAACTGATTACAACCATTACTGGGACAACTGAGGAACCTCCTATGAGGATTTGCATCAATCCATGATGTTGTATCACCCTTTGTCTTCCACAGCAGATGCATCTCACGTCTTCCATGTTACTTGAGCTCTATCTTCCTTCGGTTGAGCTCCATTTTCCCTGATTTCTTAATCCTCTATTCCTCATTCTCTCTCACCCACCGAAATGATGTTCTGTTTTTTTTTTTTTTGGGGGGGGGGGAAACATGCATATGTTAAGTAGCAGAAGCCAAATGGGAGAGATTGCATATGGCGAGAAAGACTCTTATATTCCCTCCAAAAGATAGTTCAAGGGGACAACTCATCACATTTTGTCCAATTGTAGACGGAATATGACGGCACTGGATAAATTGATCAATTTTTTGAAAGTTCATGTATTAAATTGAAATTAATCAAAGTATAGGGGTCAAACAGAAAAATGCATGATAGTTTGGGGGCAAATTGATATTTCCTCCAAAAAAAACTCAAAACTTGTTATCTTTGCACTACATTTGTTGCACAACGTCCGTGAAAAATTAGGGTTTTAGTCTAAAATCATGGTTTCAGAGATCAGAGCTTAGACTACGTTTGTTTGGCGGATTAAGTTAGATGGAATTGTTAGTGAGAGGATGATTAGTGAAGAGATCGTTAATATGAGGATTGTTAGTGAGGGGATTAAGTAAAAGTGTGTTTATTTTGATGATAGTATGGAAAATAGTTAGTGATGGGATTGTTAAATTATTTTTATATTAAAAAAATTAAAACAAATATGTGCACTTGGTAAAAAAAAATTAAATTAAAAAAATAAATTTTTTATATAAAATAGACTCAATCCCCTCACTATTTTCCTAATCCCATCCAATTACTAAGCCCCCTACTGAGGGGGATTACGAAGCCCCTTAGACTATCAATCTGCCCTCCCATTTCACTATAAAACTTGCTGTAGGTGGGACTCATAGCCATGGTAGTCCAATCCAACCACTCAAGCTGCGAAACAAACATGGCCTTAATGCTCAAGACAAATAATCTTCAGAGATAGCATAAAAGCGGCTATTGTTGGCTATGAAAGTTAAAACATCTGACTCGAAATTAATTGGTAATGAATAAAAAGGCCTACTATATTAACTAAGTTTGGGTAACTTAAAAATATGATATGAAACAAGCAGGACCGGCCTTGGGTTAAGGCAAATAAGGCATGTGCCTTGGGCTCCAAATTTTGGCACACAATAGGACCTCTAAATTTGTTAAGTTCTATATTATATTAAAATTTTAAAGCATAATCTTTTTTTACAGTTTGAAGTCCAATATAAGAGGCTCCCAAAAAAAATCATGCTGGGCTTAATTGAAATATATATATATATTTTTGTTCAATTAATTTGTGTTTTGCTCTACCAAATAGTCAGTGGATTGTGATTTGTTTGGATTATGATTGTGTTATCAGATTACAAGAACGTAATCATTTCATTATTAGATATCGATGAATTATGTTATTTATGTTGATTATTACTGTGTTATAAAACAAGAAGGTTATATTTTATCTTTTTTGAGTCTTTGTAATGATTTTTCTTAACTTAATATATGAAAATAAATTTTAATGATTATATATGTATGGAAACCTTTTGTGGCTATTAAACAATAAAAATTTATTGGAAATTATTATTGTATCCATAAACTACTTATAAAAAAAAAAAATTAAGAGTAGGAGGGCCCTACTTTCAAAGTCTGCCTAAGGCCCTATAAATCTCAAGATTGGCCCTAGAAAGAAGTCTAACACTTCCCCACATATACAATTCAGATGGCATGTGGATGTGTGTGTGTGTGTGTGTGTGTGAGAGAGAGTGTGAGATTACAATTGGATCGGGACTAAATACTTAGGAAATCCTGTGGTATGCACCCCATACCATATGCACCTTATTACAAAAATATTTAATTTTGTTACAGAATTTTATAATATCAACCACAAAATGCATGACCTTGCTATAAATTGGCATACCAAAAATGTCTAAAATTTTGTGGTTAATATTATAAAAGTTTGTGGCTTAATTACAATATTTTTTGTTACACCGATTTGTGACAAGATTATCCATTTTATAATTGATATTATGAAATTTTATGATAAAATCACACATTTTTATAATAGGATGCATATAGCATTTTCCTAAAAACTTTTTATACACCTTGTCGTTTATATAAAAGAATAGTTTCTAGGAAAACAAAAGTGTGCCCCTATGAATTATGGAAGGGATAAGAGTCTAATTGTTGTATACCACAACAATTTACACTTTTGACAATTAAATTTGGCGACTAAAAGGAATTTAGTTGCCAAAAGTGCCCTTTCTGACAACTAAAAATGATATTGGTTGCTGTTGGTTTAGGTTTTAGCTACTAAATTATTTTAGTCGAGGTATACTATTTATTGGCAACTAAAAAAAATATTAGCCGCTAAATATTCCACAATAGTCAACTAAAAAAATATTAGTCGTTGTTACTCTAGTTTTTAGGCTACTAAAGTTTGTTTTCGTCGTGGTATATTAATTTTTGCTGACTAAAATAAATGTTGTCGCCAAATAACAGCCATAATTGTATTGTTACTCTTTGACGACCAAGAATTTGGTCGACAAATATGCAGTTTTGGCAACTAAAAAATATTTAGTCATGGTATACTCATTTTTTCCCACAAGAATAATTAGTCACCAAATAATCAACTTATGGCGACTAAAAAATGTTTTAGTCGCTAAAAGCTTTATAAAATTTTAGTGGGAACATATTTATGATTGGCGCCTAGATTTTACATCGTTTTCCTCTCTCTCTCTCTCTCTCACTCACATACACACACACACACACAGAGAACCTCACCTCACCTCACCGCAGTCACTCAACCACCGTTGCTCACCTACGCCGCACATCGCCACTACTGCAAATCGCCACTACCACTGCCATCGCCACCCCTGCAATACAGACATGGTCTCTCTCTCTCTCTCTCTCTCTCTCTCTCTCTCTCTCTCTCTCTCTCTTTATTTCGTCATTTATCACTCTTGCTCTAGGGTTTTATATGAGTTTAATTTCGTGTTGATTTCTAAAATGGGTTTGGTTTAAGTGGTTTGATTTCTACAGTTTTATGGGTTTGATGTCATAAATGGGTTTGATATAAGTGGTTTGATACCTTTCCCCTCTTTTCCTTTCTATCTCCTTAGTTTCAAAGCCCTAATCCATTGATTGTGTATGTATTTGCATGTATGGCTAGTCATTGATTATGTATGTAATCTCATGTATTCTGATTATTTGAAATGAAATTTAATACTATGATTGCAATAATAAAGAATTTATTTGCTTCCCTTTTATGATTATTTCTCAGAGAATTTTGCAATATTAAACTAAGCTGAAAATACTGTGATTTAAGGCTAGTTTTGGGTTCTTCTAACAATTTCATCTAATATAATAAATGCTTTGTATCTCTTATTACATAAAAAAGTTACTAATTTGGGTATAAAGTGTGAAATAGTGTCTAATTAACGTCATATGTGGATGGAATATCAGCTTAATTTGCAGCCATGTGGTATTTCTAAACTTCTTTCTTGTTTTATTTCAAAAAACACAAAACGAAAATGTAAATTAATGAAAACAACTCCAAACAGTGTTAACAATCCTTAATGAATTAAACAACCAAAAAATAATTGAGGAACAATTCCTTCTGAATTACAGGAGTAACCTATTGGCTAAAGATGCTAGCTAGCTTAGCTGGTAAGGCATGTTGGTGGTAGTATCACATGATTGGTTTTAATTCTCTCAAGTAGCTTGAACAATCCCTTCATTACTTACCTATGGTTGCCTATAGCAAAGAAAGTATAAAATAAAATCTCTCATTGGAATTTTTTGGTATTTGTAGTTGTGTTTATTCAATTTAAAACGATCTGTGAATGCTTGGGCATGCCAAGATTGAGTCCAGTTTAACAAGATCGATATCTAACTTCTAAATAGGAGACTGTGTGGTCAAGTGGAGAGAACCACCAGGTTCTTTGCTTACCTCAATGAAGAGGACTTAGAATGTAAAGGGAACAAAGACAAATGTTATAAATAAAAGAAAATCAAATTACATTCAAAATGATCAAGAATGCATTCAAAATCGAAATGCAATCTGAAATATGTAGTGACTTTAATGCTTTCTCATAACTCTATATTGTCTTCCCCTTGAATGAATTTATCCATGAGATGTTTAGAGTTGTGATTGTAGTTTTTAACCTTTATCACTCCAATCTTACTTTTTTATTTGATGATAAATTCATTCGAACCTCTTTTTTTATTGCTTCAATTCCTTAAGAACTTTATGTTTTTTTGTACATAGAGTCCGTAGTTTTTTTAGTGACAGGAATGGGTAAAATAAAAGTAAACCTCCCGATTGGAGTGTGGTTTAGTCTATTCATAGTTTGCCATGCCATTGTACAATTAATGATTTTGTAACGCCCCCAAATTATTACAATAAAACCAATCCTTAAAGCAAAAAAAATAATAGAATAATATGCTTTCATTCATCAAAGTTCGTTTACAAACGTTAACACATGCAATATACATGTACAAATGTTCATCCTGAATCTACAACATGTGTTTCCATGTTAAGAGAATTGAAACTAAACATATAGTAAGATGCCCTATAGGCTTACAGCTTTCCAAGTCATTGTTTGGTTACACAAAAGTGAGTCTAGCTTAATACAATTTAAGCCCTTGGCTACACAAAGAAACAAAACAAAATAAAGAAGCTCTTGCTTTCCAAAAGTCCCTCCAAGCTATTGCATTGGCGGAGGTATGTCACCAACACCTGAAAATATTTTTCCCAAATAGGGTGAGCCAAAGCCTAGTAGAAATAATCTAACACAGTATATGAGATTTAACAAAGATATAAGTAGACTATGCATATACAATGCCTATGACAAAACATTTATATTTTTATATAATCATAAAACACCAAGTTCATATCTTATTCCATTTTCCTTCAATTCATTTTAATTCATGAGTCAGTTTCATTATCTTTCAACAACCCCACTAAGACTACAACTCAGTGGTTATCTATCAACATAATTACCACACAAACACTTCAATCTGCCATTTTACGAAAATTTTATCCGTGGGATCGGCACCCATGTATACACAAGATTTCGGGACTTTTACCAAGGACACTCCGGCCAACTTGATTTCAATGGAATCCATCCCCTATCTCCTTCCAAACATGGAGTACATCCCCTTTCTCCTATCAAACATCATACATATGTAGTGTATTTAAAAACATAGTCATATTCAATGACAATCAACAAGAGATTAGCTTCGATTCACCTAATCCTCATGCAATTTCTACAACATTCATAGCAATCTTTCACCAATAACCCATAGCTATCTTTCACCAATAACCCATTACAGATATTTCTAAACAGATGTTCAATCTCAAGACAGATAATTTATTCAAATTTCCAAAGGTGAGAGGTATTACATATCCAACTCCACCATCTAGTTCAATATTCGCCCAATTTTACATTTACAACACCAATTTCATTTATTTATACAAAATCAATAATTAAATTATTTTAGGGCAAACTCCCCTTTTTCCAAGTATCAACCCAAGGCCAAAATCAACTATTTTGTAGCCATATCATCTTATATTTAACCCCATAACCATTTCCATAACATACACTTAAAACCCCATCTTTTGATTTTACAACCTAAAGCCTAGGTTTGTCCATAATACTCCTAAAACCCACCATTGTTACACAATCGTTAAATAACTAAGTTAAAGGCCATATGAAAGTGTAGAAAATCCCTACCTCAAGAGAGAAGATGAGCCAAGCAAGAATGAAACTTCAAGGACGCTCAAACCCAACTTTGTTCGAATCAAAATAAAGATCTTGAGACGCTCTACCTTTTTCTCAAAGGAACTAGGGTGAAGATCCCAATGGATCTAGATGAAATGGTATAGAGAAGATGAGTTTTAAAGAGAGAGACTTAAGATCTAGGTTTTTAGAAAGTTTTAGAGAGAGAGGAATGAAAAAGTGATAAGAAAACTCATCTTCACAGACTGTTATACACGCAGTCCGCTCGAGCGTGAAAAGTGACGCTCGAGCGTTAGACACAATATTCCGCTCGAGCGCAAGAAGTGACACTCGAGCGTCAAATACACATTTTCAAAAGTTTTTGTAGACGAAAGACATCGCTCGAGCACAAGACTAGACACTCGAGCGTCCACCCACTCGAGCGTAGGAAATGCCGCTCCAGCGTAGAACACACTCTTCTAGTATTTGCAGGTCTACAAAAAAACTGAGAGTTTGCAAATCTTGCTCGAGCTCAATAATGGCCGCTCGAGTGGAAAAACAAAAATCTGGGCAACCAAGGTTTGAAAAAACAAGCAACCAACCTGTTCCAAACGCACAACTACAATGCAATAACCAAATTTAAGGGGATTAAGGGGAAAAACAACAATGAACAACATTCAGAAACTATAAGCCCGAGTCCAGAATGCAACAAGAGTCAGGTCAAAACTGGAATCGCTATACATTTCAAGAGTTTCAGAGGTTTGTGTGCTTGTGTGAGTTCTTATGGTATTTGATATTGATTTTATTGAGTAATTACTTGTCAATTTTGCACCTTTTGCTTCATTTATTATTGGTCTAGTGAATATTATTTTCTTTTGTTGCAGATAGTTGGCAAATTATGTATTAACTCTTAAGCAAGGACTTCATTGCATAGTCTCGTTCTTTGTTTTGATCTCAGTTCAGTGAGAGGAAATTTTGTTATAGTGACTTCAAACTAACAGAATATATCCACAATTCGAATTGAAGTTAGCACCAAAGGTAAAATATTTTTGCAACACAACTCGTAAATAATTACTTTTGCAAAATTTGGTTCATCGAATACAATTGTATTATGTAGGGCCCTAAAGGACTTATTTAGCTAGAAAAAAAACTAGTGTATCAAGAAATATCACAGGCTTTTTTTTTTTTTTTTTTTATCAGAAGAAATATCACAGTTTAAAAGGAGATGTTCCTTGTGACCTATTTAAGCTTGGAGTGGTAATTGATGCCTTACTTTTAGGGATGTAATCGGTTCGGTACGGTCGGTATTTAGGTAAAAAATTACACCGAACCGATAATGTCGGTTTTATTATTTTGAACACCGATACAGACCGTTTCTCCCATCAAACCACACCAAACCAAACCGATTGAAACGATTCGGTTTGGTGCGGTCTAATCGGTTTAAAATTTTTCAAACTTAAGCCACTTTTAAATATAATCATTAATCTATATAAAAACATTAAATTAGTTATTTGTCTACCATTTCAAACATATCTAATCCATCCATTTAATACATACTTTTTAATTCCTAAATTAACAAAAACCAAAAAAAACAAAAAAAAAAATAGTTTAAAAATACTAAGGTTTCAAGAATAATGAGTTAGAGTTAAGATTATATATAATAAGAGTTTACAAACTTAGATTATAAAGATGATAAGGTTAACTAATTAAGGTTAATAATTTATTATACTTATTAATATCATTATATTATTAGATTATATATATATATTGTAAATACTATATATGCTGAAGCGGTCGGTTTCGGTTTAGATCGGTGTATAAGGTGCTTAAACTGATACCGAACCGAAAATCGAAAAAAATCAAATTTAAAAACCGCACAGACCGATTCTTGTTAAAAAAACAGACCAAATATAGCCGGTTTGGTCCGGTTCAATCGGTTTGGTTGGTTTTTTCGATTTTTCTTACATCCCTACTTACTTTGTTTCATTTGACTTTAAGTAGTTGAAAATTATACTTTATAGTAAAGATGGATTGAAGATGGTTTCTTCATTAACAACATTTAGTTGCAAATATTGTAGAGACTTTACTCATACATCTTGATCTCAATTCATAATTGGACTAGCATAACTGTACTTCTAAAACAGAATGACTTCCAAGCTACACCTTCTTGTAACATGAAACTGCACCAGTCTATGGATGTCACGAACAGCTTCCTCGTGACAAATAAGACTTGTGGAGACAAACGGCATGTAATTAGATCACGTAAGTTGAGAGTTAGAGTTGAGAACGCCTTAAACTTAATCTGAAAAGGGCGTTTAGGGGGTGAAAATGCAAAACAACCCTCGAACCACTCTATGGATGTCACTGGTGGCTTTTTTGTGACAAATAGGACCTACAAGATAGACGAAATGTAAGTTGAGAACACCTTAAACTTAGTAAAAAAAAAGGGGGCGTTCGTGGGGCAAAAATGCAAAACAACCTCTGAACCACTCTATAGATGTCATGGGCAGCTTCCTCGTGACAAATAGGGCTTGTGAAAACAGGCGGCATGTAATTAGCATACGTAAGTTGGGAGTTAGAGTCGAAAATGCCTTAAACTTAGTCAAAAGGCAAAAATCCAAAATAGCACTCAAACCACTCTATGGATGTCACGGACAGCTTCCTCGTGACCAATAAAACTTGTGGGGATAGACGACATGTAGTTAGCACACATAGGTTGGGAGTTAGAGTTGAAAATGCATTAAACTTAGTCTCCCAAGGACGTTCAGGAGTGAAAATGCAAATCAGTCCCGAATCACTCTATGGATGTCACAGGCAGCTTTTTTGTGACAAACATGATCTATGGGAACAAACGGTATGTAGTTAGCACCTAGGTTGAGAGTTAGAATTGAAAACGCCTAAAACTGAGTCGAACATATTTAGATAACTAACTATGGCACATGTACTATTAATTATAGATAACTAATTTCTGAGTCTTCAAACATATTTTATCACTGCTCTTAATCTTAAATGTTACAAGTGATTACTGTTATCCACAAGCATTGTGCTGCTTGAGTCTATTATACTAAATGTATTGATATTTTCTATGACAATAAGTGCTGCTACTTGTTTCCATGCATTTGCTGTTTATTTATTTTTTAAAAAAAAAAAAGAAAAGGCATACAAAATGTCATCTTTTCAGTCAACACTTCAACCATGTCTAAGAGTATAATGGAAAAAGCACTAAAGAATATGAACAATTTAATTCACTCACCATAACTTCTGATGTTTTTGCCTCAGACTATCAAGTTCTGCATTCATTTCTGGTACTAATGGCTGCAATTTTTTATTTTTTTATAATTTTTTTATTTTTTGTAGATTTCTTTTGGTGTAGACTTGTGGATATTCTATTTTTGTGTCCAGGGAACAATTTACACTTTTGTATAATCCCGCTATTTTGTCGTCCTCTTCTTTTGTGTGGATTAATTGTATTAATCATACAAATAATTTTTAGCATCAAAATTTTTGGCGTAGTATATAGATTACCTTTTGTCGTGGTAAAGATTACAATGGTAATTTGTACCACGCCAAATGGCTATTTGGCATGATAGTAAATATATTTTTTTGTATACAGAGGACATGATTTTCGTATGATTCTTTTGTTTTGTAAGGAAATATTATTTTAGGTTGGAATATACTTAGTTTTATAGAATTTCACATTAAAAATCATTCCTTTTTAGATGGTTGGAAGTGAAATGGATGCAAATTGTGGAATGGTTAATATGATATTTATTGTTTTATTTATATACATGATACAAGTTACTCATAATACAAACAGGTTGTGGAAAATTAATTTAAAAAACATAAAATCATGTTTTTGACGACTAAACAATTGGTAGTCAAAAATAAAGTAAATATTTTTAGCGACTAAATAGTTAGTAGCTAAAAATAAATCAAATGAAATATTATTTTTTTAGCAACCAAATATTTAATAGTCATAAAATAAAATAAAAAAAGTTGACTTTAGGCGACTAAGACTTTAGTAACTAAAAATATATATATAAGGAAAAGAAATTTGGCGACTGAAACTTTAGTAGCCAAAAAAAAAAAAAAAGACTTTAGGCAACTAAATATTTAGTAGCTAAAAAACAAATAAGATGAACCAAAAAAAAAAAATTGGCGATCAAAACTTTAGTCACCCTAAATAATTTCGTTTTTGGTGACTAACTATTTTTGTTGCCGAAAATGTAATATTAATTTGTTTTGAAAGCCTTTGGCTACTAAAAAATTAGTTGCAATTGAGAACTTTCGAAGATTAAATTTTTTCTAGTTACCAATGAAACATAAAATCATGTTTTTGACGACTAAACAATTGGTAGTCAAAAATAAAGTAAATATTTTTAGCGACTAAATAGTTAGTAGCTAAAAATAAATCAAATGAAATATTATTTTTTTAGCAACCAAATATTTAATAGTCATAAAATAAAATAAAAAAAGTTGACTTTAGGCGACTAAGACTTTAGTAACTAAAAATATATATATAAGGAAAAGAAATTTGGCGACTGAAACTTTAGTAGCCAAAAAAAAAAAAAAAGACTTTAGGCAACTAAATATTTAGTAGCTAAAAAACAAATAAGATGAACCAAAAAAAAAAAATTGGCGATCAAAACTTTAGTCACCCTAAATAATTTCGTTTTTGGTGACTAACTATTTTTGTTGCCGAAAATGTAATATTAATTTGTTTTGAAAGCCTTTGGCTACTAAAAAATTAGTTGCAATTGAGAACTTTCGAAGATTAAATTTTTTCTAGTTACCAATTATCTTTTTCGATAATTAATCAACAATTAATCTGACGATCAAAAATTTTAGTCACTAACACGATTCGGTGACTAAAATCTAACTTTTGGTACTCAAAAATTTAATCGTCAAAAATATCATTTGTTGCAGTGATGCCTCAAAGTGGGGGTGGGGGGTTTGGCATATTATAGGGTACTAGATCCTAAGAGAACAAAGTTAGGCCCTAGAGCAATAGAAAGTATATTTTTTGAACGTAAATTTATATAGATTCTAAAAGTGTAGAGACTGAAAATTTTAAGTTTAATCTTAATCAAGTATCAGAACTGCATAATAATGTCAAAGGACTTGTGATTCATAGAAAAGAGGCAAGAAATCAAAGACTAAGAAAAGAAAAAGACTTAAATTCAGATATAATCTTATCTTAATCTATTGTACTTTTAGCAGGAAACTGAGAAAAATGACAAAATTAATGCCTATGGCATTAAATATTGAGATTTGATCCTAAAACTTTTATAGGGGCTGTTAGTTTTAGAAATTTTGCATTCTTAGAAGTAATCAACAGTAAGACGGATTGGACATTGGCTGATTTATCCCAAAGTTCGAAAATTAGCTAATGCGTTTTAAAAAGAAAGTACACTACTAATAATTCAGTAGAGACTATGAAAGCAAGATTAGTGATAAAGGTTTTTAGCTTAAAGAGAGTGGATTACTTTGATACATCCACTTGTGGCCAGAATTATTTTTATAAGCATTTTTATTGCATTGTTATCCTTTTGTCACTTACATATATATGGGTTAATTATATTTTTCATTCTTATAGTTTGATCCAAATTTTACTTTAATCCTTATAATTTTAATTTGAATAATTTGATCCCTACACTTTAAGTCTAGTTTCAATTTAATCCTTCCATCTAAATTACAGGCTACAATTAACAAATTTTAGACATTTGTTAATTTTTTAACATGTACGAGTAAACAAAATTAATAAAAATTTAAACAAAATGACCAAATTGAAACTAAACTTAAAGTGCAGGGACCAAATTATTTAAATTGAAACTATAAGGCCTAAAATGAAATTTGAGTTAAATTACAAGAATAAAAAGTGTAATTAACTCTATATCTATCAAATAGTCATCAAAACAACGTTTTTGTGGATTAACCAAAAAAGTTTGTAATATATAGAAATGAAAATAAGATGTGTAAATTGAATAAATTTTGTTTGGTTTAAAGTAAGCTCCCGAACAATGGCATCATAAATTTGATTTGTGTAATCTTTTTCGATGGTTTTCTTCGCAATGGTGCTGATAAATACATATAAAGTTTTATTTCTGTTGTACCAAAAAAAAAAATACATATAAAGTTAACCAAAGATCATGGTGTGATTGTGTATTTGTATGTTGATGACATGCTTATTATAGGAATAAACGTGTTGGGCATATTTGAAACTAAGAAGTATTTGGTTTCTAATTTTAAGGTGAGCACTATCTTAGGCACAGTAAGGGCTATATGTTGTGTCAAGAGTATTACATTAAATAGTATTACATTAAAATATCTCGATTACAACAAATTTAATATACCATTTAAATTAATAGGAAATTTTGGTAGGGTAATTGCACAATTTGAGTATGCATATTGATTGGATTGTGATCACATATATAAGGAGGAGTATTTTCGTCAAATCACAACACCCTGAACTAAATAATTTTGACCATGGACCATTTGATTTTAAAAAAAAAAAAAAAAAGTTCAAAAAATTGATTTACAGCCCAATAGCCTTTCTTTTCTTTTTTTTTTCTTTTTTTTTTTTTTTTTTTGTCCACTTTTCCTCGAAAGAGTTATATTGGACATTACACACAAATCAAGCATTATATGTGGTTTTGAATGTTAAATTAAATCTACTCTATGGAAATTTAATATTACTCTCCTTTAGGCCAACTTTTTGACCAAAAAGAGATCACATAATCAAATCAATAAAGAAGAAAAGCTATTTAACAAAAGAAGGCTATAATGAGTTGAATCTTTTCCACAAAGCAAGCTAATTATTATTATAAATTATGACTATATTATGCAATAGAGAGAGTCAAGTTTTTACATGTTGGTGAAAGTATTAAAAGAATTATATTTTATTGATAAATAATACAAAGAAAATGAGATATAAATAGATTGGGTTGAGGTACAAATATCTCGTTTTCTTTTAGGAGATCAAGCCCACTGTTGTAGAAAGAATCCAAATATCGAAGCAGCAGTCACTAAACTTTGACTTGTCCCCTTTAGGATACAATAGCTCGACTACTTATCGTATGGTTCAGGCCAACTCTATACAAGATGGTGAACCCAAAACTCCACCAAGAAAAACACCCTTCTTTGCCTAGTAATCTCTCGAGTGTAAAAAGAGTTGGTGTAGAAATGAGTAGATGAAATAAAGAATTTATAGGCCGCTAGGACGTTACAAATTACACCAAAAAATAATAACCATTAAACTAGAGAAAATGGAGAGTCCCAAAACCTCCAAATACTAACTCACCACCAATGCCCATGACCTTCCAATAATCATCATTCGTGGACAAGACAAAACGTTATCAAAAATAAATAAATAAATAAATAAAAGATATTAAAGTGGTCTGACAATCCCCCACTCATTTTAATATTAACAAGGATAAGAGAGATTACCAAATAAAGATAGACTAGTATGCATCATGAAGGTATGCTCTGTATTGAACCTTCATTAGTGAAACAACAACCTCTACTCCAAAGTCAGTAGTGGTCTCAGATTTGAACTATGATTACTTAGGGGAAATAAAATATTACTGCTCACACATAATTGTTAGGTTTTTGTTATTGGCAATCCCGTTTGACAAAACTCCTTTCAATTGTAATTTTATTCAATCCTTTATTTCAGTGAGGCTATGAGTATTCAGATGCGAATCCAACCCAAATTCTGCCTATGCAAAGGAGTTTAAGATCTTAATCCTATCATGTTTGCTACTTCGCTAACTATGTCGAAGTTGTTTGTCTGCTCGAACGGCCGATTGTGCGCTCAAGCGGAGATGCAATCCTTTCAAAAGTTTCAGTCACCTGCAAAAGTACTAGGAGTTGTATTTTTCCGCTCAAGCGGCCTTTCCTGTGCTCGAGCGTAGACCCTTGTTCTAAAACACGCGTTTTAGTCAGTCCGCTCCAGCGGCCATTCCTATGCTCGAACAGAGATCGCGATTCTGTTTTCTATAAATCTACAATTAATTCAATTTCTAGGGTGTACGGCTTCCAGATCTTCTTCTTGGGTATTAAGGTTTTCATCTGGAGCTTCTTTACTTGTTTCCTTTGATATCTGTGAGAGTTTATATCATGAATTGAGTGGATTATATCAAAGGGTTTGTTTATTTTGTTTTATTCACAAAAGAGAGATTTGTTCTTCGGTGGATTCCATGGAATTTGGGACTGAAGCTTTGGTGGATTCCGGAGTGGCTCATCGTCGTGGATTCGACATCGGCATTATAGATTCAACGTTGGACAAGACAATTCTAACGTAAAAACGGGGTTGAAAGAGGCACATAGGGGTCAGTTTGATTCGGGCGTGGATTCGCTAAGTAATTGACAGTACACTTGTATAATTCCTTTGTATCTTCTTAGTGGATTGTTTTGTGGCTTTGGCCCATGATTTTTTTTTATCACAATTGGAGGTGCTCCAATTGTGATTTTTCTACGTAAAATTATTGTGTTAATTTGTCTTTGATTGTTTGATTGGGATTGCTATTTACTGATTAAAATTGATACATAATCACAAATTAATATCTCAGGGATTTTAGATTTTTCAATAATGATCCAGGTGTTGACATGAGCTTTCAATAGCCAACGCATCACAGCCTCGTGCTAATTCCAATTTTCATGAACATATTTGAGAATAAGCCTTGTTCTCATAGAAAGTGATCCCACTTTCATGCTCACATAGATGAAATCTGTCAAGGATGTTCTTGTAATTTACACATCCCGCTCAACAAGAGCTACAGAATTTCATTAAGAGTATAAAGACTCAACCCTCCAATATTACATAACAAATGCACTTACATCATAGAGATGAGCAACAATATATTAAGGAGTGTATTTTTTACAACCACCATATGATTCGTTCTTCCCATTGAACCTAATTATAGAATCTCTGGTCCCCAGGTTAGGTGTCCTTATACATGTTTATGATTTTATAGGTTTCAAACTCATCCCCCTCGATGTATTCCAGACCCTATCTCTTGCAAGACCTTGGTTAACGGATCCGCAATATTATCACAAGATTTTACATAATTCACAGTTTTGATATCATTACTCAAATATGATCTCATATTACTGTGTTTCCTTCTAATAAGTCTGGGTTTACCATTATAAAAATGGTTGTTCACTCTACCAATAACAGTAGTGCTATCACAACGAATTAATATAGGTGGAATTGGTTTTTTCCAAAAACAAATTTCATGTAACAAATCTCTCAACCAATTCGCTTCCTCACATGCCGAAACTAACGCTACAAGCTCAGCTTCCATTGTAGAATTAGCAATTATAGTATGTTTTTTAGACTTCCAACATATAGCACCACCATCCAAGATAAAAATAAAACCCGAGGTAGAGAGAGAATCACCTAACAAAGTGTTCCAATCGGTATCACTATATCCTTCAAATATCGTAGGATACTTGTTATAAAACAAACCATAATTTTTGGTACCAGATAAATATCTCATAATTCTTCCCATAGCTAGCCAATGTTCTCAACTTGGCTTGCTAATAAACTGCTAAGTACTCTAACAGCATATGCAATGTCAGGCCTAGTACAGTTAGTAGCATATCTCAAATTATCAATCATGCTAGCATATTCCTTTTGATTGATCACTTCTTTTTCATTTATTACAACAGATAAATGTATGTTTGCATCAAAAGGAATAGCAACATGTTTAAAGTCTATAACTTATATTTCTTTAAAATTTTCTTAATATAGTGCGACTGATCAAGAAAAATGCCATCATTAGTCTTAGTAATTTTAATTCCTAAAATAAAATTGGCTTCACCAAGATCTTTCACATCTAAGTGGCTATTAAGCATATTTTTAGTCTCATTTATAATATGCAAATTAGAGCCAAAGATAAGTAGATCATCCATATATAGGCTAATAATCACATGTGCATTCTCACAAGTTTTATAATAGATGCACTTATCACATTCATTAGTCTTATAACCATTCTCAAGCATGTAGAAATCAAATTTCTCATGTCACTGTTTAGGATCTTGTTTAAAACCATAACCATAAAGAGATTTAGTTAACTCACACACCTTACTTTCTTGGTCAGGCTCCACAAAGCTCTCGGGTTGGTTTATGTAAATCTCTCCATCTAGATCTCCATTTTAAAATGTTATTTTCGCATACATTTGATGAATTTTTGAATCATGAATTGCAGCCACTGCTATCAACAGTCTAATGGATGTAACCCTAGTAACCGGAGAAAAAGTATCAAAGAAATCAATATCAACTTATTGCTTAAAATCTTTAGCGACAAGCCTCTCTTTATATTTATCTATAGTTCTATCCAGTTTAAGTTTTTTATGGGGGACCCATTTACACCCAATAATTTTACAACCCATAGGTAAATTTACTAGCTTCCATGTTTCATTTGAAAGTAGTAAATCTATCTTATCATTTATAGCCTCTCCAGATAATAGCATTAGGTAATGATAAAGCTTCGTGCACTATAAGAAGAATTTCTACCACATTGTAAAGATAATAGCAAGGCCAAAATCTTTTTCAACTCTAGCTTGTTTACTCCTCATTGGTTGGATTTGAGAATTTTCTTGTCCTTGAAAAGCTTTAAGTGGAGTAAAAGAGCTAGGCATAGATAAAATATTTTCAGAAAATATTTAAACCCCACTATTTCTAGATTTGAAAGAAAATTTATTTTTATGAAAAATAACATCACCTGACTCAAAAATAATATTATTTTCCATATCAAAAAATATATAAGTTGTACTATGCAACGCATATTCAAGAAAAGCACAAATGGTAGCTCATTTACCCAGTTTAGATCATTTAGGATTTGCAAGTCTCACAAAAGCTAAACAACTCCAAACCCGCAAATAACCTAGATTTGGTTTATACCCCCCCTCCACAACTCATAAAGTACAATGTTAGTCTTTTTGTGTGACACTTTATTTATCACATGGCAAGCTATCAAAATAGTCTCGCCCCAAAAATTTGAAGGAGCACCTAAATCAATAAGCATAGTATTCGTCAAGTCAATTAACGTTATATTCTTTCTTTCAACTACGTCGTTAGATGAATGTGAATATGGTGGAGTAGTCTCATGAATAATTCTCAATGACTGAACAAAAGAATTAAATCCAAGAGATTCATACTCTCAGCCTCTATCACTTCTAATTCTCTTAATCTTTTTATCAAATTGATTTTTTACTTCAAGAAGGAATTCTTTAAATTTCTCAAAAGCATCACTTTTATTTTTTAATAAATATACGTTTGTGTATTTTGAAAAATCATCAATAAAGTGATAAAATATCGGTTATCACCACGAGTTAAAATTCTTTCAAACTCATACAAATCAATATGAAATAATTCTAGCAATTCGGTATTTTTTTAATACTTTTATGAGGCCTCTTGGTAATTTTTGCTTTATTGCAAACTTCACATTTCTCAAATTTTTTTGCCAATTCAAAAAGTAATCCTAAATTACTCATGATTCCCACATATTTACTATTAATATGACATAAGCGAGCATGCCAAAAATTAATAGAAGATAGCATATAAACCGAATTGGCTGATGGTTTATTAATCTCAACATTTAGTTTGAACATCCCATCACAAACATAACTCTTACCCACAAAAATATCCTTCTTGGTATCACATATTGATCAGATTGCATAGTTTGCTTAAAGCCAACCTTATTCAACAAATAACTTTGTTAGGTTTTTATTGTTGGCAACCCCGTTTGACAAAACTCCTTTGAGTTGTAATTTTGTTCGCATTTTAATTTCAGTGAGGCTATGAGTTTTTTAGATGCGAATCCAACCCGAATCGAGCCATGCAGAGAAGTTTGTGATGTTAATGCTTTCAAGATTGCCACTTCGCTGATTATTACGGGGTCGAGCCGAGTCATGCCGCGTCAAAATTCAAATTTGCATTCAAAATTGCATGTCACCGCTGTTCGCTTCGAGCCAAGGAGTGCTCGCTCGAGCTAAGGCTTGCTCGCCGAGCCAAGGAATGCTCGCCGAGCCAAGGATTGCGCCCATACAAAAACAAGAAAGTGATTGGTCGCCGAGCTAAGGATCCGCCGAGCGAAGGCACTAGTAGAAATCACGAATTTACTCCTCGCCGAGCCAGAAATCTCGCTCGAGCGAGCCTCAGAATCCGGATTTCTCAAGGAGTTTGATTTCTTCCCAATCTTGGATTACTTTTGGTTCTCTATAAATACTTGGTTTTCTCCCAAAACTAAGTAATTCATTGAAGTCCTCCAGATCTTCTTTTTGGGTTCTTAAAGGTTTATATCTGGGGATATTTTATTTTTCTTTGATATCTTATTGAGTATTCAACTCATGATCTGAAAAGGCTACATCAAAGGTTTTGTTTGTTACACAAAAGAGAGAGTTGTTCTTCGGTTGTGAATTTCAAGAATTGGTGCAAGCTTCGTGGTGGAATCCGAGTGGCTCATCGAAAGACAATTAGTGGTGAAGATGGGGTTGAAGAGGCACATAGAGGTTGGTTCAATTAGGCGTTGTGGATTCGCTAGATAATTGAGAGTGATACCTGTAATTCTTTTATATCTTCTTAGTGGATTGTTCGATGGTCAGGTCGTGGTTTTTTGATCACAATTGGAAGGTGACCAATTGTGGTTTTTCCACGTAAAATCTTTGTGTCTCTTTCTTTTGATTGTTTGATTGGGATTTTTATATTCTGCTTAAAATTGATACATAATCACAAATCAACATCTAGGAGGTTTCTAGATTTTTCAATTGGTATCAGAGCGGGTCGTTCTATTTTTTTTTAAAAAAAAACTTGTTTTAGATCGCTCTATTTTTTTAAAAAAAAAAAATCTTTTAGAACGAGATCTTGTTTGATTTGTGATAATGGATTCAATTCGTGAGGGAAATTCTATGGTTAGACCACCCCTACTTGACGGATCCAATTATTCTTTTTGGAAAGCCCGGATGAGATCTTTTTTAAAATCTATTGATGAAAAAGTTTGGCAATCCGTCATGAATGGGTGGACTGAACCAACAATTACCACTGATGGAGTAACTTTCCCCAAACCAATTGATAAGTGGGACACAATTGATAACCAAAATAGTGGCTGAAATAGTAAAGCTATCAATTCTCTTTTTTGCGCTGTCACACCTGCAGAGTTTAGTCATATCTGTAATTGTGAAGTCGCAAAAGAGGCTTGGGATATCATACGAACTATTCATGAGGGCACTCCTTCTGTTAAATGCTCAAAACTTCAAAGGCTCACGTCTAGTTTCAAAAACCTTTCAATGAAAGATAGTGAGACCTTTGATGAATTTTATGCGAAGTTGAGTGACATTGTAAATTCTAGCTTCAATTTAGGTGAAAAAATACCAGAATCCAAAGTTGTGGGAAAAATTTTGAGATCCTTGCCCGATCGGTTCCAACCAAAAGTTACGGCTATTGAGGAGGCTCAAGATGTTGACAACCTCAAGCTAGATCAGTTGGTTGGAAATCTTCAAACTTATGAGGCACACAGAAATTTCAAAAAGAAACAAAAAGATCTTGCTTTTAGTAGTGCTCATAAAGTGGTTGAGGATTCTGATGAGGATTGTGAGATAGATTCCAAGATTATGGCTGCTTTTGTTAAACAATTTAAAAAATCTTTTTTGAATAAAAATCCTAATCTTGTGGAATCTACTCATACTCATAAATCCAAAGGCAAAGATAAAGTCAAAATTAATCCTATAGCCAAGAAGGAGAAAAGAAAGATACAAGGGAACTCTGAAAGTGTCCAATGCTATGAATGCCAAGGATTTGGCCACTTTGCTTTAGAATGCCCCACTCGTTTGAGGAAGAAGAAAGCCCTCGCCATCACTTGGGATGATGAATCAGAATCTAATGGAGATGAAAGTGACAACGAAGATCTAAGTGAAGAGGGACATAAACAATTCCTTGCTTTCACGGCGGCTTCAAGTGAAGGACAAACAGAGTCTTGAAGAGGTCATTGAGAATACCTCGATGATGAATCTTCGAGAGTGATCATGAAGAGCTTGAGCAAGCCTATGAAAAGTCAGAGGAGTCTCTTAATTTATTCAAGTTGAATGACAAACTCACAAAGAAACTCAAAGCATGTGAATGTGAGAATGTCAAACTTAAGGAGGAGATTTCGAGGCTAGGATCAATGCCATCAAGATACCGATGATCAACAAGTTCTTTGTGCAAACTGCTGACTTGTGAGATGAGAGGGATGAGCTACAAGAAACTCATGCCATGTATGAAGAAAAGATTAAATCTCTCGAGATGTCTCAAGTTGCTTTGGAAGAACTGATGATCAAGAAAGAGGAAGAGCTCAAGTGTGCCATGGTTACCATTGGTCTTTGGAACAAAGGATCAAAGACTTTGGAGGATATCATTGGGTGTCAACAAATCTGTTCAGACAAGAGTGGCATTGGCTTTGGTGGCAAGAAAGAGCAAAAACAGAGTGCTTCCACATCTTGTGATACAAGAACTCAAGGAAAGGGAGGACAAAAGATTCAACAAGAGAAAAGACTTCTCAAACTCCCTAGAGTTGGTAAGGTAAAAGAAAAGAAGGTACATCATGTTTTTATTTGTCATCATTGTGGTATGCATGGTCATATTCGCCCTTTTTGTTATAAGTTACATGGGAGAATGTCTCAAAAGGGTAGAAATTCGAATACTTTTTGGGTTAGGAGACAACCTTACTTGTCTAGGCGGAATACCAAGATTCATGAGGGTGTTCACAACACCATGACATTTACCAAGACCGCTAGACCTGATTTTGTTAAAACCAAAAAGATTTGGGTAAGAAAACTTGACTTGTGTTAATGTGTTTTCTCTTTTTAGTTTTTTGGGTCTTTGTTCTTTTTAATAAAAAAAAAAAAAAAAAATGTATGCATGTTTGTTTTTTTTGTCTTGCTTTGTTTTAGAAAAAAAAAAAAAACCAAAAAGATTTTCTTGTATGGTTTTGCAAGCTTGAAATTTTTGAGATGTCCTTGGTACATATTGGAATTGATGAGAATATCAATTACATGTTAATATGTGTGTGCTTTCTGTGGTAATTACTCATTTTGGAGTGTGTGTTCTTTGATTAGTATGTCTCATTCTGTACACACTCTTGGATTAGCAAATATTGGAGTCTTTTGCCTTAGTGTTTATTTTTTCTATGGACTTCTGGCATGATATCTTTTGCTTTTCTAGAGGAATTGACCTATACTAGCATATCATGGGTGATGTTGAGTCTCTTAACCACCTTCTATCTTTTTGCATCTCCATGGCTTTCCCCTCTATTCTTTGTAGTCCAAACATGAGGAAAAGGCTACCTCAGAGTCACCAACCAGGCCATCCTTATTATTTCCATGCTTCTCTGGTTCGGTTTCCATACTCTTGAGCGTGTCAGCCGCCAATGAATGTGCAAAAGGAAAAAAAAAAATGTGCACAAGAAAGAAAAGAAAGAAAATAAATATGCAAAAGAAAGAAAAGGGAAAAAAAAATGTGAAAAAAAGAAAAAGAAAAAATAAATGATTCATTGATTGAGGGGGAGCCTCCGCCTTTACTCACCAAATACCCCTTGATTCCTAGTGGTTTGACTTTCCTCAGTTGTGCTTAGATTTTCTTGTCAGAGGTCCAACTTTTATTTTACTACTAGGATTGAATCTTGTGTTTGTCGAACTCCAAGAGTCACACACACACTTTTTATCATGGGATCTATGCTTTTCACATAATGCATCACTTTCTTTTATGAGGAATTTTCTAAAGGCTGTGCACATTGTGTTTTCAAGTAATTGTGCTTCTTGGATAGTCTTGTGTGTTTCAAGGTACAAATTAGAAATTCCTTGCTTGCTCCACCATATTATGTTTTGTTTTTTTTCTTCTTGTTCACTGTTTTCAGTATGTGTGGTTGTTTTTAGTGAGGGGGAGATTGGTTTTTTGTTACAAAAGTTTGTTCGCATGATTACTTTGATTTTGATAAGGAAGATTGGCTTTTGTTGCTTGCATTCTTGCATATTTACATCATCATATCATGCTTGTGTGGTTTATGATCTTGCTTTTGTTGTTTAAGGGGAGAAAGTTGTTTTTCATGTGTCTTAGGATTTCATGTTTTCATGCCATGTGTCGGGTTCAAGTTTTCATGCTACATGTTCTTAAAATCTCCAAAGTTGCATCTTCATGTTATTCATGTTTTTCATCTCATGTTTCAAGATAGTCTTATATTGTTTTTCATATACTCTTGTGAGACTAATATTTGTTTTGGAGATTGTGGCACTGATAGTTGTTTTGCAGATCTTGACCTTGAGAAAGAAGTTTGTTTTTGTTGGATGTAATGGGTTGGGGTGATTAGGATTTTATTTGTTAGATGTGTTTTGTCACGGCATTGCCAAAGGGGGAGATTGTTAGGTTTTTATTGTTGGCAACCCCGTTTGACAAAACTCCTTTGAGTTGTAATTTTGTTCGCATTTTAATTTCAGTGAGGCTATGAGTTTTTTAGATGCGAATCCAACCCGAATCGAGCCATGCAGAGAAGTTTGTGATGTTAATGCTTTCAAGATTGCCACTTCGCTGATTATTACGGGGTCGAGTGACCGTCACCTGTCAAGCAAAATTCAAATTTGCATTCAAAATTGCATGTCAGCCGTTGCTCGCTCGAGCCAAGGAGTGCTCGCTCGAGCTAAGGCTTGCTCGCTCGAGCCAAGGAATGCTCGCTCGAGCCAAGGATTGCGTCCATACAAAAACCTGAAGAAAGTGATTGGTCGCTCGAGCGAAGGCACTAGTAGAAATCACGAAATTTACTCTCCTCGCTCGAGCCAGAAATCTCGCCGAGCGAGCCTCGTAATCCGGATTTCAAGGAGTTTGATTTCTTCCCAATCTTGGATTACTTTTGGTTCTCTATAAATACTTGGTTTTCTCCCAAAACTAGGTAATTCATTGAAGTCCTCCAGATCTTCTTTTTGGGTTCTTAAAGGTTTATATCTGGGGATATTTTATTTTTCTTTGATGTCTTATTGAGTATTCAACTCATGATCCGAAAAGGCTACATCAAAGGTTTTGTTTGTTACACAAAGAGAGAGTTGTTCTTCGCCAGAATTCTCAAGAATTGATGCAAGCTTCTGGTGGAATCCGGAGTGGCTCATCAGAAAGACAATTCCGTGGTGAAGATGGGGTTGGAAGAGGCACATAGAGGTTGGTTCACTTAGGCGTTGAGGATTCGCTAGATAATTGAGAGTGATACCTGTGTAATTCCTTTATATCTTCTTAGTGGATTGTTCGTGGTGGGTCTGGCGTGGTTTTTGATCACAATTGGAAGGTGACCAATTGTGGTTTTTCCACGTAAAATCTTTGTGTCTCTTTCTTTTGATTGTTTGATTGGGATTTTTATATTCTGCTTAAAATTGATACATAATCACAAATCAACATCTAGGAGGTTTCTAGATTTTTCAAACTTGACATCAAATTATTCCTCATGGACGATGTATAAAGCACATCTTTTAAAGTAAGCACACGTTTAAAGGTGAACTTAAGGTCAACCTCACTACTCTCAAGTACCTTTGTTTGACTAAAGTCACCAAGCATAATTGTTTTCTCATCATCAAAGGGAGTATACATCTTGAACCAAGCTACATCATAACAAACATGTCTATTAACACCAGAATCTACCCATCAATCTTTCACATAACTAACCATGCAAATGTCTGTAATCATTGCCACAAATGGCTCCTCGCTAACGTTAGTCTTTGGGGCAGGTGCACGTTTTCAAAATTTGCAAATTCAAGCAATATGCCCACTTTTGCCACAGATAAAGCATGTAAAATTTTGTGGAGGTAGTGGACCTTGGTTCTTATTGGATTAATCCATTTATTGTGAGGTTTACCATAATTCTTCATATTCTTTTTATAAGGCTTCAAATAAGCATTCTTGAAATTTTGACTTTTAGGTAAGTTATTATTTGTTGAATCAAAATTTACCTTTGTGGTGGAATTGGCATTGCCCTCTTGTGTTATCAATGTATCTTGGCTTCTAGTCTCCTTTTCGACTCAGATGCGAGTGATTAATGCCTCTAAGGAAGTTTCCTTTTGTTTGTAGCCCACATTCTTTTGGAATTCTCTCTAAGATAGCAGTAACTTGTCAACAAATCCTGCAACTACTAAGTTGTCACCAATCTTTATGCTTTCAAATCTTACTTCTACAACTATCATTTGGAAATCTTGTGCTTGCTCCATAATAGATTTTTCATCCACCATTTGGAAGCAAAAAAATCAGCTAGCTGCATACTTTTTTGCTCCTGTCTCTTCAATATCATACTTAGTCTGTAAAGTTTTATAAATTTTCTTTACGGAAGTGTAAAGTAATCATAAAATTGATCAGCAAGGCAATTTAAGAGATAAAAACGACATTTATACTCATCTATTGTATGAAGCCACTTTTGCTTCTTGTGCCTCGTAGTTTTCATTATTCATCTCCTCGGTTGAGATTTTGTTTGGGTTCTTCTCGATAAGAACATAAGCAACTTTCAAAAGGTTGAGATAAAAAAGAACTTTTCCTTTCCACCTCTTAAAATGAACTCCTTTGAACTTGAAAGTCTTGTTGAGATCTCTAATTTCATTATTAGTTTTTTCTAGTACTTGTTCCATATTGATCTCCTTAAAATTGTTGGTGAAAATACTAGAAGAATTATATTTTATTGATAAATAATGCAAAGAAAGTTAGATACAAATAGATTAGGCCAAAGCATGGATATCTCGTTTTCTTTAAGGAGATCAAGCCCATTGCGGTAAGAAGAACCCAAATATCGATGCAGCAATTAATAAACTCTAACTTGTCCCCTCCAAGATACAACAATCCAACCACTTGTCGTATGATTCGGGCCAACTCTACACAAGATGGTGAACCCAAAGCTCCACTAAGAAAAATACCCTTCTTTGACTAGTAATCTCTCAAGTGTAAAAAGAGTTAGTGTAAAAATGAGTAGATGAGAGAAATAATTTATAGGCCACTAGGACCTTACAAATTACAACAAAATATAATGATCATTAAACTAGAAAAAATGGAGAATCTCAAAACCTCCAAATGTTAACTCACCATCAATGTCTATGACCTTCCAATAATTTTTATTCATGAATAAGATAAAAGATAACCAAAATAAATAAATAAATAAAAGATTTTTAAACGGTACAACATCACATTATGTGTGCGCGCGCGCGCGTTATGTTATGTATGGAAAAGCATGCATTTCATTTGGCTAAAGCCGACTTCTAAGAAAAAGCCTAAATGTAAAGCAGTAAAAGATGTAAAATCATGCTTGATAGGTTAAAGGAGGCCATAAACAATAAAATTGATGGGGCCAACACCTCTTATGAATTAGTTTATGTAAGTTTATTTTTGTTAAAAAAAAAATAATAATAATAATTTAAGTCATTTGGAATTAATAATTTCTCTCTAAAAAATCAGCTTTAACCATTAAAAAAAAGTCATTTAAAAAGCTTTAAAAAAATTTAAAATGTGTCAAGTGAATTATTTTTTTAGTATTAGCTTTTTTGTTAATTTATTTTTAACCAACAAGTTAACTTTTTAACTAATTCTTAAGAAACCAAATCATTTGCTTTTCTTTCTTCCTTTTTTTTTTTTTTTTTTAACTCCTTTCTTGTTTTTTTTTTTTTTTGGGGGGGGGATAAATTACACTAACTTCTTCTCAAGTTTAAAGAAAATACAATAAGTCTTATAAGTTTGGCATAATTGCATTGAGTTTCTTGAGATTTTAATTTATAACTCTTTTCATTTGTCATATAGATGAAAAAAAAATGATCTTATCTCTTTTACACTAAAATATATATTTATCTTTGTATATTCATATTATTTGCATTAGCTCTGATAATTTGCTCAATTTTTTTTTAACTTTAAGAAATGTGAATATAATTTATTCAATTAGGGTTATTTACATGAAAACCCTTTAAACTATTGAGAAGTATCACTTTGGCCCCTTAAAATATAAAAGCGTACAAATAGACCCTCTAAACTGTTGAGAAGTATCACTTTATCCCGTAAACTATAAAAGCGTACAAATGGATTCTCTATACTATAAAAGCGTACAAATTGGACCCCCAAATGGAAAGGGTTAAAGTGAAATGCACCAATAGTTTAAGGACTTCATTTGTTTAGGGGACAAAATGATATTTCTCAATAGTTTAGGATTTCATTTGTACACTTTTGTAATTTAAGGGTCAAAATGATATTTTTTAATAATTTAGAGGTCTCCGTGTAAATAACCCTTTTTTTATTTGAAAAAAAAAAATGATTAAGATTTGGAGCTTGTGACCATATTGTGGCCAGTGAGCATGCTTTCTTAATCAAAGATTTGGTGCAAGTATGAAAGTGGAAACAACACGAGCAGTTGCTGGTGATAAATCATGAGGTAGGCACACCGAGAGAGTATCACAACAAAGGCACTACAATAAGGCAAAATTATATTTTGAGTAAAAAAAAAAATATTCCTTCTATTTTTATTATCCCTTTGTATTTTTATATTTTGGAGTTAATAAAAATTTCATTTTATCAATTCAAAAAAATGTTCATGTTTTATTAATTAAAATAGTAAGTTTTAATGCATTTGTATTGATTTTATGGAAAGAATATGACACATGTCTTGCAAGAGAGACTCTTTAGTGGTTTTAGATTAATGTTTCATATTATTTTATTACATGACATTTGTTATGCTATCTCTTTTAAAATAACAAAAAAATAATAAATGTTACAATTTTAATAAATAAAAATCAAGGTGAAATATCACATGAACTCGTTAAAATACATTATCTGTAATACTCTTAAAGAATATCATTTTATGATAAGACTTAATCAAATAATAATAATAATAAAATAATATAAAACTTGTAATTTTTCTCTTTTCTTTTCCCATTGTCTTCCCTTCCCTCTTCCATTTTTCTTAAAATGATTTTTCTTTTTCCCTTTCTCTCCACTTCCCTCCCCCAAAATGATTTTTTCTTTCTTTTTCTTTTTCTGATTCTGATTCCAAAATGATATGATTTTGTGACACTAGATAACGCACTATAAAATTTTTATAATTTTATACTTTATTTTAATGAGGAGCTTATGTTGTGGTGAAAGTAAGTGCCATTTGTCACGTCACAAGACACCACCATTGGTTGTTTCTGGTTGTGGACAATGGAGTACGTATAGTGCACATGTGTCAGCAACCCACCATCGACACGTGTCAATGCACAACTAGGCTGAAAAATGATTAAGCAATGCACTAGGATAGTACTCTTTCCCATCAAAATGTGCATGTACTACAGTCCCTACTCAAGCCTACTAACGTACACAATTTTGTGTTAATTTATATTAATTTTGTTTTGAATAAATTACATTCACTTCTCTTATTTTTTTGAGAATATTAAAAAAAAGTCAAAAATTAATTTTTAACTTATTTTGACTCAAATCATTTTTTTATCTCTTTACATGTTTTTTTTTATAAAAAAAAAATCAATCATTTTTTTTAATCTTTTTGCGTGTGTTTTTTTTTTAAAAAAAAAATCAAAGAGTGAGTTTTTATCCAACTTTTCAAAACAATTCTTAATTCTATACTTTAAATATAATAATATTGATTTTTTTTACTAGTAAAGTTAAAGTCACTAAAATTAATCCAAATGCTAGGTAGCTACTAAAATAAACAATGATAATATATGTTTTAATACAAAAGTTATGATAATATTATTTTTTTATTCATACGGTTTAACCGTTATGTAAATAAAAATTTTAAGAAAAATTAATGCAATTATGTCAAAAGTGTAGACCAACTGTATTTTTTCCAAACTTCTGGAGAGGTGAGTGTAATTCACCCTTTTATTTTTAAATTTTTTATTTTTTGTTGATTTAGTTTTATTAATAACAAACGGTTAAAAAACTAGATAAAAATCAAGGATAAAATAATTCATTCAAAAAGAAATGAACTGTTTTGATTTACAAATTCTTCTAGTATAAGAGTGTGTACATTTACACTTTGTTATGCATTTTTTTATTTTTTTTTATCTTTATCACTTTATTAAAAATAAAAAATAAAAAAGATTAATGTAATAATGTCAAAACTGCTAAACTTGTTGTATTTCTTTTTTTCATAGTTTACGAATTCTGCTTAATATGGACCTAAACACAAGAATGGTTTTTCTCAGAGTCAGACCACACTTGTTGCACTTCTTCAGAAAAATAGTCGTCTTGGTATTAATATGCACTTCTACTAGCATGAACAATTTTTTTTTTTTTTTTTTTTTTTTTTTAAAAAAAGTCAGTGTAATTTACTCTAATTATATAATAATGCGATGGTAGGACAATGCCCACTATTTTTTTCATGATTATAATTTATAAGAGATTTATCTGTTTTTTCGTAGTCACCATCCAAGGCTTTTTCCCACCCAATTTTGGCAAATATATAAATATATATATATATATATATTAGTGGGAAAGTAATTATTGTAATTTGAGAATGGTGATGGGGATTCGAGTGTTTTTTGTTGTCGTACGAGGAGGGCAACCATGGGCCCAAATATGTACACACAATGGGGGGTGTGTCATTTGTTTGACACCATAATGACAGATTTTCACATTTTGCCTCATTATTTTTGTGGATCTTGTTGAATATTATCACAATTGATGTGTTTGTATTTACGAAGTAGTTGCTCTTTAATTTACAATGATAATCTATTGGGTTAATTGCAATTAATTCTTAAATTATATAATATCTTTTATCTTTCAACTTTAAAACCATATACTTAGATTTTTTAATTATCAAAATTGCTAAATTGAGCCTTTAGTCTAATAATTGTGTAGCACTATTCTGTAGTGCGAAATTGCAGATTCAATTCTTATCAAAAAGAAGTTTGAATTTTTTTGTATATTTATTTCTCTCTCACTATGGTGGTTGGGCTTGGACTTGGGCTTGAGTTTGTTGATTATTGGTGATCATGCAGTCTAATCGGCAATGTATAGGTCGGACTGATTCAAGCACTCCATGGGTTCGCTATTCTTCATCTTCCTAATCACACCTGCAATAAGTCTAGTTGGAAGGTTCTGAAATGGGGATGGTTTCTTCCAACGAACCCTCCGACGATCAAATTAGATAAAGAAGATGGCAATGGTAAGAACTTAAAGAAATTTAAACGTAGAAGAATGGAGAGAGGGAGAGAGAGAGAGAGAGAGACAGACAGACAACAAGTTACTTGTTACCAAGCATTCCTCAAAAGCTTCCTTATATCTCTTGTAAATCATTTCCCTATCCATTCATGTTGTCTCATTGGCCAAAAGTCTGCTACCTGCTTGCCATCGGCCATGGTCATTTCACCAGTCTCATTTAATGCTTGGCATGGGTTCAGTAACTTTGAATAATCTTTGTTTGCCACGTGGCTAGACTCTTACTTGGCACGTGTCCAGATGGTGCCTGGGCTTAACTATTGTGGATTCGCTATCAAGCTTATTGTTGGGCCTGTTCTGAGTTTTATGATAATAACTAATCAAATAATTGTTTGAAGAACCCATAGCAATCATGGGTTGCTTTCTAACTATATTGTTGGGCTAATGACTTGTTTAATATAATATATTTTTCATATAATATATTATATTTATCATATTTATAATTATTCTCCTATTGATTAACAAAAAAAAAAAAAAAAATTATCAAAATTCGTCCCCTTTAAATGATGATCTTCGTATGAGTTTTGATAGGGTTTTAAAATTATGAGATAAAGTCATATTCAATGATTTTTTTATAAGGTTTTAAAATTATGAGATAAAGTGCTATTCAATGATAATTGAATTAGTCTGTGTATGATTTTTTATAGGGTTATAAAGTTAGGGTTTGGCTTTGGTCCAGTCCTTAATCGGACTGGACGGTGCTGTTGGGCCCGTGGGAGCCCACCACGGGTCCCGTTTTGAAAATTTGAACCGTTTAATGTGTAGAATTCGTCGAGTACTATATGGCTGTGAAAAATCACGTTGATCGGATATCGATAGCTATGTGATCAAATCAGTTTTTTATCAACCGTTAATTTATTCACCGTCCATTTTTTTTCTACAAAACTGATTTGATCACATAGCTATCGATATCCGATCAACGTGATTTTTCACAGGCATATAGTACTCGACGAGTTCTACACATTGAACGGTTCAGATTTTTAAAACGGGACCCGTGGTGGGCCTCCACGGGCCCAACAGCACCGTCCAGTCCGATTAAGGACTGGACCAAAGCCAAACCCATAAAGTTATGGGGTAAAGTTATATTCAATATTAATTAAGGAGAGTAAAGTATAATTAACCTTAACCTTTTTCTTAAGAGTCACACATGGCATCAGCTTGGTTTGATTTTTGACATCCGTACGAGTAGTTAGTTAGTTGATGAAAAATATAGATTATCAAAACATAAATATATCAAATCAAAAAATATGTGCGTTTTTATAATAAAAAAAATAAATAAATAAGATTGGCTATTTAAAAATAAATAAAATAAATAAATAAGATTGGCTATTTAAATATAAAAAATAAAACCTGAGATTTGAGGCACCACTAATGTAACTCAAATGTTTGATTCTACCTAGAATATTATGAATACAATTACTATAAAATCTGTATTTTATTAAAATTATACACTTTCCCATAATTTTCAAAATTAACAATATGTATCCGAGCTAACTATAATAAATTAAGATTTTAGTGAAAAAATTTTAAGGACAAAATCACTTTGTTAATAAAGATCTATTTTAATTGCTAAAATTGTCATTGATGTATTTTAAGCGACGAAATTAGTTATTTAGTGATGAATTACTATTTTTTGGAATCAAAATTGTCATCTTAAAAAGTATTGCTGGCACAAAATTGTTTGTACACCAATTTATTAAAATCATGCAAAATGATATATTTATTTCTTGAGGATAATTGATGTAATTCATACCATGGTTACTTTGTTGGGCTATGGCTTTTTAAATAAAAATTAGTATCTTGTTTTTTTTAATTAATTGTGGTTCGGTTGGAACATTTTCATCACCTGCTTTAGTCAATCAAAATGTTTTGTGATTCCTTCTTTCATAATCATATGCTTTTTCTTTTCTTCCATCAATCACATAAAAATTTAATTATTAAAAAATAAGAATAAAATAAAGAATAAGCTGTGGATTTTGCCACCTGTTTTGTGTAGAACACAATAAATTTTTTATTTTATTTTTTGACCTCTTAAGCAATTTATATTTTGTTACCAATTTGTTTAAATTGTTTTGGTTTAAATCAGCTTGGTAAAAATTCAAATCATGATTTCTGATTTTTCTGTTTGTACGTGACTTCTCAAAACTTAGTCATTCGTTTTACTCTAGCCATTTGGCATCTAGTTAAAAAATATTTTTTTTATTGGAATTTTTTTTCTTTTTTGATTTTTTTTTAAATTTGTGTCAAAATTTTTATTTTTTCAATCCATAGTGTAGAAGAATTTAAAAAATTAAAAAAAAAATGACTAAGGAAAAATGTCACTAAGGAAAAAAAAAAAAAAAAAGTCCAATGTTTTCTAAAAGTATTTTTTTTTATTTTTTTTAAATTACTAAAAACAAGAAATTCATCCCAAAAAAAAAAAAAAAATTCAATCTCAAACAAGGGTGCTTTCACCACCCCTACATGGTCAATCCAATTATTTTTTCTTTCTCTTCTATCTCTCTCTCTCTCTCATTCTACACATTAATCAATCAATCTTTTCTCACACCATCTATTCAATTATAAAAAAATAAAAAAAGTACAAATCATCCTCAAACTAATTTCAAAATATATAACCAAACAAGTTTTTAAATAGTGCAAACTCTTTTCAAAAATTATCTTTCAAAATTGATTTTCAAAACTAAACCAAACGGAACCTCAATTTTGAAACTTATGAGGCAATATTCACAAACTTTATTCTTTTAGTGATTAGAAAGAAAAAAAATTCAAAGATTATATTACTGTTACTTATCTGTGTATGTATTTGTTTATGTGTCACCTATCTATTGCTCGCAGCCAATGATTTTTCTTTTCCAACGCCAACAATAGCATATGGTGGTGTTTGAGAATAGAGAGAGAAACCATAAATAAAAAAAAGGTACAACAGTGAAATTATCACAAATATCATTTTCACTCAATAAATATAAAAAAACTTGTCTTTCTAGTCTCAAAAGATCTCATGTTATACATAATGTCCCGTGTACTCCCTACTTTGAATGTATCACAATTTTTTCCTTAATTTTATATTTTATGTGTTATTATGAAGTTATATTGCTCATTATTACTGTATGAATGAATAATTTATTTTCATCTATCAAATTCTTTAATCCATTGTCTATTATGTTGAGCCAAAATAAATTTATTCTACCAAACTATGTAAGAGGAATATTGATATTCAACTTGCTCCAAAGGGGTATAATGTACTCATTCAACCATATTCGCTTGCTTTGGGTTGCTTTTTTGACTTTTTGATTTTTTTGACTATTTTAGACTATAGCTAAAAAGCTTTGGTTTGGAAAGGGCTTTTGGCTTTTTTGGCTTTTTTAACTTTTTTGTGAAAGAAAGAATGTAATGATTATGGGTTGAATGTTATGTTTTGTCTTATTGAAATAAAAAGCCTATTTTGTTTTTGTTGCTAAAATAGCCAAAAAAAGCCCCAAGTTGGGCTTTCCAAACGAAGTAAATCCTTGAGGATAACGGTTTTAAAGAGGCTATCAAGAAGCATGAAAATTGGATGAAAGCCAACCAAAATTTAGATTTTCTATAGTATATTACTTGTACTGTCTCAAACTGATATCGTTTTTTAATCATAAAAACAAAAGCAGGACCTCCCCTTTTCTCTTCCTCTTCTTTCAAAACATCATTTTAAAATATTATAGACAATGCACTATAAAATATTCAAATTCGATGAGCTGGTTTGCTGCTATATCTTGGCATCCATGTGCAATATGTTGCAACATCAGCACCAAGCCATACTAGCAAGACAAGTGGTCATTAGGATCTCATGAACATTAAGAAATCAAGAGGAGATACTTGTGAGGAACCAGGTTTTTAAAATGACTAAATATTTAAATGAATTATAATCCTTAGAGATGAGATTGATGCTAAATCCGAAGTTGATATTGTTCTCAAGACCTTGCTAGATTCTTTTAAATAGTTTACATTAAACTATATCATGATCAAAGTGCATTTGACACTTTTTGATCTCATGAACTCAATGGTTGGGACCGAGGGAATTATCAGGCCTAACCCCATGCCTTGATTCTTGAGTAGGCATCTAGTTCAAATTCTAAGCCTAAGCACAAGGGCAAGGGGAATACTTAAAGTCTAAGAAGCATGAAAAATAAAAATTAGAAACTTATCTAGAAATTGAAATATAGGGTGTAGATTTGATTTTGTTATTGTGGAGTCCAACCATCAATGAATCTTTGAACCCTAGATTATAAATTATGGGTAATTTTCTGATTTTGTTTCTAAGTTTGTAGAACTATTGGAGGGAATAAGATGCAATCAAACAAGCCTGAAGGTGGGCCCATTGGTGGGATCAAATGGGGAAATAAAGAAAAAAGGAAAAAGATTGGGACCCTCTTTTTGGGGAACCTCCACCACCCCCAATGTATTGTGATTGGTCAACTTTTTTTTTTTTACCTCCTATCTCTGACTAACATGTGTATACGGGGGTTGTGAGGGTCAAAAAAAAAGAGGATCTGTATCATTTCTCAAGAAAAAAATGTGCAAATTACAAAAGATAGTATTTCCATTTTTGGGGTAGAATGGCATTGGAAGGGGAACTGCCTAACCACTTGGGAGAAAAGTACAAGTCACATATAATTGGATCACTAGTTATGAAAAATTTCTTTACAATGCAGGGTTCAAGCTAGATTTTCTAGCTCGAACTTGGTTTGACAATTAATTGAGTTCGAACTTAGCTCGAGACGTTAATATTAATCATGTGTTCAATAATGAATTTTTTTTACTATTATTTACATTATTTATATAAAAATATTATTTATATTATTTAACATATAAATTATATATTTATGCCATTATTTATATATATTTTTATATTATTTTATATATAAATTATATATTGGTTCTATAATTTAAATAAAGATAAATAAGTAGAGCTTATTCAAGTTCGGTTCGTTTACTAAACGAGTCTAAAAATCAGACTCGAGCTGGTTTATTTATTCAACGAACTGAACCTTTAACAAGTCGAACCCGCAAACAATTCGATTCATTTGTAATCATATTTCACAGTGACTAAATGGAATAAAAAGATCAAGTTGAGCTTAGGACTGGATGTAAGTGTTGTGCCGAAGAGTAGTGGGACTAGTTAGGTTATCTTTCAATAGTGGTAGATCATTAGTTTTATCAAAATTTTTGTTTATTCCTTATGTTAGAAAAAATCTTATTTTAGTTTCTTCATTAATAAACTATGGTTTCCAATTAAAAAGGATGAATTTTTTATTTGTTTCAATATGAGTTACATGACACTAAAAGGGAATGATTCAAAAAAATTATCATTTTAATCCCTAATCCTACTCTTATGGAATTTAAGTTAATTAGGTCATGTGAATCTAGATAGGATTAATAGGTTAGTGGAGGGTATCTGATTTTCATTGGTTGTGGAATCAATACTAACTTCACATCCTGTTTTGAAGGAAAAATAATGAAGAGATCCTTTTTCATAAAAGGAGGCCATGATAAAGAATAGCAGTAGGCCAAGTTAGTGGTGTTACCTTTTTTTTTTTTTTTTTAGATAGGAGTGGTGTTACTTCAAAGCATATTGATTCTAAGATGCTATTATAAATTAGTTGTTTTTAAAAACATAACGTATTGAATTTGTCATATAACAAATATGGTGAATTATACCTACTTCCTCTAAAGTTTAAAGAAAATATAATAAATCTTACAATATTAACATGATTACATTGACTTGTATTTTAGTAATGTTTAAAATGACCAAAATTCATCCAAATGATGTGAAAACACAAAAATTAAAAATTAAAAAAAAAAGAAAAGAAAAAGTAAAACATACATGTCAGTGTGAAATGAATAACAATATTGATTTTTTTTCGTTCATATGACTTTCGAATTACTGATAAAAATTGAGATAAGTATTATGCTAACTAAAACCTTAAAGGAGTCTAATGTAATTATGTGAAACTAGTGAAACATACCGTATTTTTTCTAAACATCAAGGAAGATTAGTGTAATTTACCTTTAAAAAAATAATATAACCAGAACTTGAATCTCATAAAATTAAGACTATTTAGAAGTTTGGAGTGGGGATTGGGTTATTAGTCTATATATCCCAGCAAATTCATGTTTGTTTGAGAAGTTAAAAAAAAAAACGCCATGAGACTATGAATACCCCTAAGGAATGGGTTATAGTATTGCCATGAAAGAAGTGGGATTGCTTATCCAATCCAATGAAATTCTTTGTAAAAATATTATTTTGCCCTTCACTTTACAAAAACAACTAAGTTGTATTTTATGTAATGAGTATTTTTACATAATTTCATAGATTTCTCAACTAACTAATATTACTATACTAGTGCACAAAATAAATACAATTTATCTTATATCTCTAACCAAATACCCCTATATTAATAATTTTATCACTCAATCTTACCAACCTCGTAATCTTAATCTAATTCAACAAACAAAGGTGGCCTTTAAGACTAAGGGGTTGTTTGGGGTGTCTTAAATAAGTGTACTTTTTGTCTTTCTGGACTAAAAAATTGAGGAAAAAAATATGAATGTTTGGGTTAATTTTTTGACTTTTTATGGAAAAATGTATATTAAAAAATTGTAAAAATTGGTTTGTAAGGGAAAATTAGAATTAAGAGTTGTGCAGCCGTAATTGTTGACTTTTGATGAATAGTGTTAACTTTTTAACTTTTTGAGTAACTTTTTAATTTTTTGGCTTTTTCTTATCTTTCCAAACTTAGCCTAAGAATAGAAGTGTTGGACTATGACAGTGGCAAAGACAGACCTAAGGCCCATATGTGTGTCATGGACTTTAACAACATGGACCAACCCAAAATGTGGATTTAAAATAGGGGGATTCTATTTACACCCAAAACATCATTAAGTACTCTCAATTTTTAAGTATACTCTGTTTAATTATTTAAAATTTTATTTTACTCTCATTACACCCTATTATTTTTCTCAAATTACCCTCAAGGTATACCCAAAAAATAAATAATGAACAAACTAAAAAAACTAAATTATTTCAAATCTTTTCAATATAGAAAATAATTCTCAAAGATAGAAGAAAAGAAAAATCAAACTTATAAACACATAAGCATTATAAATACAAAAAAAAAAAAAACCAAACTTTAAAATAAATATTATAAAACTTTTCAATACAAGAAAAAAAAAATTATATTATAAATTATCTACAAGAATACTCATGAAAAAGTAAAAACCAAACTTATAAGCACATAAGCATCTGGTACTAACAAGAAAGAATAGTTCTCAAATAATGTACTATTTAAAGGACAAAATAAGAATAACTCTAATAATATGTTATTGTTAATTTAACTAATGGGCCCTTTAATTTTTGTCAAAAACACGACATAGAAAATAATTGATGGTACTCTACAAAAATTATAAAACCCCTTTATATGAATACTTACCTCCCTTTTAATGGATTGCTTCAAAAAACTATTTTGATTATTACTCTCATCCATTATTTAATTTTGTTCAAACTTTTCTATAGGGTTTGGGGTTTCAAAATAATAATATTGATGATGATGGTGAGTTTTGGTATGATGGATTAGAGTTTTGGAGGGAGAAAGAAAAAGAAGAAGAAGAAATAACTTTGATCTTTTTGGAAAGAAGATACAGGTATTTGAATAGGAATAACTAATTAGGGTATACCATAAGCAGAAAAAAAAAATCATTTTAGGGTTTAATTTGTGTTGCCCTTATTAGTAAATTCATTTTATAATATAATATAATTAAAATTTATGAATTTAAAATGTGCATACTGAAACATATTTTGGGTTCAAATAGAATCCCCTGTTAAAATATGCAATCAGATCCGGCCCAAATACAAGAATTTTTTTTTTTCTTTTTTTTAGAATCAATTCTTTAGATTTATATGTGTTTCATGGACTTTAACAACATGGATCAACCCAAAATGTAGATTCCAAATAGGGTAATCTACCAATTGGTCCTGTTTTTTTGAGTTATTACCTATTAGGCACTGTCTTATATTTTTATGCACCATTAAGTCCTATTATAATTTTTGTTCTCATTTTTACCCCTATTTTGTCTTGTTATATATATATATATATATATTCTAGTTTCTCATTTTGTTTTTGAACTCCAAATTGCGAACCACGATTTCGCCACCAACTACCACTTCCGACACCCAGCGACCACCTCTAACCTTCCATGACCATTACTGACCTCTGGCAACTACCTCCGACCTCCAGAAATATTTTTTTTGGCCATTTTTTATCTCCAACACGTTACTACCACAACCATCTACTTAGCTCCGGTGGCGATGAGAGAAAATAGGGGGAAAAAATGAAAAGAATAAAGGAGAGAGACGAGAAGCCATTACCAGATAATAATTCTCATCATTTTACGCTATCACAAATCAAGACAAAGAACCAAAAGTCAGATTCAATAATAAATTATCATACAACAAATCTCAACCAGAGTTGCAATGATAAATTTATCACTGTTGAATTTGTTAGCAAACTTGATTTGAGAGAGTGGGGGGCATCATAACATTCTATTATGAAGCATTGATAAATTTATTTATTTTGTATGTGCTCTGTCATTCCATTGATAAAATACCCACACTTACACCTAGAAATCTATAATCTGATAAATTTATCATTTATAAATTACTGAGTGATAAATGTATCACTAAATTAAGTAACAAATTTATCAGATCAATTACACGTCTGTAGAAGATCTACAACACCTTGCAATGCACTAATTGGATAGTTTGCATCCAAAACTGGTGATAGAGGAAGATGGTGGCAACAACGATGTCGAAAATGGTAGATTGGTGATGGAGGAAGATATTGACAATAACAATATCAAAGATTGTAGATTGATGATGGAGGATTGCAATGTTGAAGCTAGCAGATGAATGATGAGGGAGGAGCAATGGTGATGGCAACAAGAGAGAATAATGGTGGTGTTAGGCGAGGAAGGAGGAGAATGACGGCGTTGGTTGAGACAAGTGTTGTTGACAATGATAGATGAAGATGGTGGTTGAGCCGAGTGACATATATGGTGATAGAGGAGGAGGAGATGGTATGCTAGTGACAGAAATAGAAGAGAGAGAGAGAGAATAAAGATAAGGATGTGTCTGAGTTTAAGGTAAAATCACTCAACTGAATGTAAAGGGTAAAAATAGAAGATGGGCTACATTATTTTGGGTCAAGACTTCTTGAGAATTAAGTCCGGTCCAAAGGACTAACCCGTAACTCCCCTTTAAAATATGCAAACTGATCTGGCCCACAAACAAGAATTTTTTTTTTTTTTTAGAATCAACTGTTTAGAGTTATATGTGTGTCATGGACTTTAACAACATGGACCAACCCAAAATGTGGATTTAAAATATGCAAACAGATCCGGCCCAGATACTAGAATTTTTTTTCTTTATTTAGAATCAACTATTTAGAGTTGAATTGGACTACTAATGCAGTTTTCAAAAATCATTTAAAAAAATTTTTTTTTAATAATTCACTTTAAAAAAAGCTAAACTTAATTTTTTTGTATAAAAATAAAAATAATTAAGAAACGAATGATGTTTTGGGACTTTTCATTATTTTTTCTATTTTTAAAAAGATAAGAGATAAGAACAAGAATAGAAAGAATGAACACACAACTAGATTTTGTGAATGAGTCTTCTTCATATCACTATCCCCATATCACTCCATACTTTGTTTCATGGGTCCATACTTTGTTTCATGGGCCTCATCCTGGGTCCGCATCAATAATTTGAACTATTCATCTAGTAAACCCAGCATTGAAAAGATGAGTTGTGCAAGAAATTAGTTTAATCAAATATCATTAGACCTATTCAAAAAATAAAAATAAAACATCATTGGACATGAACAAATTATATATATATATATATTTTTTTTTAAATGAACAAAAAAAACTCTATGAGTGTGTACTCAAACTGTTCATTTTATAAAGTAAAATGAAATTTATTTATCCATTCATTGATATCTAATGATGCTAATTTTTTACACATAGTTTAACCAAGAGATTTATAAAATAAATGATTTGCACCATCATTATAAACTAGGGTTGCAACTCAGGTGAGTTTGGACGGGTTGGAAGATTGTCCAAACCCAACCCAAGTTATATTGAGACCTGCTCAGGTCTGTCTAGGCTCGAATTGTAACCGAAAGTTATTTGCCCAAACCCAATCCAAATTAAACTTGAATTACCCAAGTTACCCAAATTGTACATGAATTTTAGTGTTTCTTTTTTTTTTTGCCAGCTAAATTTTTAATTTATTAAAATTTGACTCTATTTACATTTTTTTTTTAAAGAAAATCATTAATAATATCAACATAAATAATTTATATAATATAAGAAAGATGTGTTATGATAGTTTTTACAATTTATGTGTGAAAATAAAAAATGTAAGATTTTATGTTACTTGTATATAAAATATATTTAATATGATTTAATAATCTAAATTACTTTAATATCATGTAATGCCTAATAATTTATATGTATATTTAATATTTTATATATCTATATATATAATTCGAGTTTCGTGTTGTTCGGATTATTTGATGCCTTTGTCCAAACCCGTCCAAATTTAATTTAAATTTTTGAATTTTTGTCCAACCCCATACTGAATTTAAAAATATATTGTATGAGCCCTAAAAAAATTTGAGCTAAGCTCAGATTGCTCGAGTTGAGCCCGCCCAAATTGTACCCCTATTATAAACCCAAAATACAGTCCATATAATGAAATATAAAATAATAAAAAAGAATAGTGGTATGAAAAGGAACCATTCCCAACATTAAAAGAATTTGATTCAAAAATTTAATTATCCTAACATTACTCTTTTGGAGAGCAAAAATTAACATGTGCCCATAGCTTCTATTTTTCATATGTATTGGAAAGTTTTTATATATATATATATATTATTGAAAAACACACACACACACTCCAGATCCAGTAGTCTATTTGGAGAATAAAATATGGAAAATAAATAAATTTTATAAATTATTTGTTCAAAAAATACTTATTCATTTTCAATTTTCCAATTGTTATATTAAAAATTTTGGGGGAAATTCTTTTACCTCCTTTCTTTTTTTTTTCTTTTTTTATGATCAATAGAAATTTTCATTAAAGTATAAAAGCCTAACAGCATTTAGAAAGAATCCATCCAACAAAAAACTTACTACAAACTAAGAAAAAACAGTCAAACAAAAGCACGAAGGACTAGCTATGAGAAAAATGCGACACTAAGCCCGTACTGCAAAGCAAAGTCGATTATGAGAGTTTGCCAATAAGATGAGTCGAAGAAAAAATTATAGGCTACATTCGTAAAGATAGGTAAGCAACAAATAAATATCGATGAAAACCTAATCACACAACCAAACACCAAAAAACAAAACAAACCAAGATACTACCTTCAGACCTCAGACTTGCAGAGAGATGACAACAACACCGGTGATCGGGACAGATCTGGTGGAGCAAAGAAGTGGAGAAATGATGGAGCTAGATGTGAAGCAGGTGGGACCATGGAGACGAGGAGAAGGCAAATCTAGTGGCAACAACGGTGACGATGCCTGAAAAAGGCTAAAAAAGAGATTGAAGGCAACTCCATTAGAACCGCACCTCACTAGGAGGGAGAGGAATGGAAAGAAAATCTTCCAAACTTATTTGTAGAAAATCAGAGACAAAAGAAGAAACAAAGGGATAGAAGAAAGAGAGGAGCCCGGGGGCCAGATCCTCTTTTTTTTGTTTGAATGATTGAAGAGCTCAGACAAATATCATATTAGAAGTTTCAATTTATTGTTTTAGTCTAAAATCTAAAACAGTAAATTATAAATACGTTCCTAAAATTTACCTAGAATACAAATTATCTCTTACAATTTTAAAAATTACATCTTACCCGTGACGTTTCAAATTTCATAACAATTGAAAAAATTTATTAATAAATCATCAAATCAATTAATAGGTTTTAATGATATCAAAATTTATTTCAATTACTTACCCAAAAAAAAAAAAAAATTTATTTCAATTAATAATTCAGATAATTTTATTATTGTATAAGAGAATAATTAGAAATTGAAAAATCGGTAATAAATCCAATCTAAAGAAGATATAACGCATTGGGTCTAATGAATATTTTTTGTTACTGGGAGGTTCACACTTCGTGAAATAATTTGATGAGAAATCCTTTTATTATTTTGGGAGTACATTTTGTTTTCAATTTTACACTTTAATTTATCTGTTGATTTTTTTTTACCTATTGACTTTTTTTTTACTATCTATTCAAATTTATATCTATTTGTTTAAAATTTTTGACTACCTGTTGATTTTTTAACTTATCTATTAACTTTTATAACCTCTTTTTTCTATCTATTCAAATTCACACCATTTTCAAACTTTTCTCTCTCTATCTGTTTCTCTTTCCACTTTACTTTTCTCTCTTTATCTATTGAAAAAATCTCTACTGAAAATCCATCTGTTGAAATCATCATGAACAACAACAGAAACAACAAGTCTATCATTCTCCTCATCTCTCTTTCTCACTCTATCTGTAGAGGAGAGAGAGAGAGGTGGATTGTGCTCAACATGAGCTTGAGTGCTGATGGCACTACTCAGACTCATTTTCAAACCTTTTTGTACCTGACATGGTTTTGAATCTCGCATCTCATAGTAACTAACTAGATCCAATTTTGCATCTATTGAATCTGAATTTGCAAGTGGAATAACAAAACCATGAGAAGATTCAAACGCCAAGTTTACTGATGCTACAGTAGAATAAATAAATTAACATGCAGATATATATATAATTAGAACTTACATACAAATTCTAATAGGTAGATTTATTATCCAATAGATCCTGTGAAAATTAATGACTTTTTTTTCATTAAACACTATTTAAAAAGTTACTAATTATTAATTTTTAACGATAGTTTAAAAATTATTACAAAAAATGTCACTAAATATAAGTTTTAGCGACTGTTTAAAAAAAACATCGCAAAAAAAGTCACAAATTTTTAAATTTCAGCAACAGTTGTCAAAAAAAAGTCATTAATTGTAAATTTTAATAACAATTTACAAAACTGTGACAAAAAATGTCGCTAATAGTCAATTTTTAGCGACATAAGCAAAAAATCATCACAAAAATTATTTTTAACAACAATTTTATTAGGACTTATACTTAATATGACTTGATAAGAATTAAATCTACTTATTAAGACATATTGATAGTTTAGCCTATATTAATTAATAAATAAATTTATATGTATATACACACACACACACATATATATATATATGTATATGTATTGAATGTAGTAAGAAATGAAATATGTATTGAATGTAGTAAGAAATGAAATGAAGAAGAGTCGACGATGGCATCAAATTGGTGTCGAAGAAGCTTAATTTTCCTAAGCGTACGCTTTGCATCCGTGTAATTATCAAAATCATCGGCAATCTTGTTATTGCAATCATCTCGTTCTTCTCTGAATTCAACATCGAGCTTCATACCAAAACACACACACCATTTCACACACTAAAACCACTCAAATCCACCGAAACTAAAACAAAATCAAACCAAAAGAAAAAGAAAAAGAAAAGGAAAAAAAAGAAAAAAGACTAAATGGATTAATTACCAGACAATTCCATAAGCACTACCACAACCGAAAGGCATGATCGGTGGCCGATACTCGGCCGTGATCTCGAAGATATGGCCACATATGTTGTGCTTTATAAACTGACCTCCATGAACCAACTCACCGCGGGCACTGTTGATGTCAGCCATTGCAACACTCCCTATCTCCGCAAAATCTCTCTAAGTTCTCCATGTTCAGTGTGTGAACCCCTCTCTCTCTCTAGACTTTGGTGTAGCAAAGAGAGAGAACAAGATGAGATCTTATGGTCGGCAGTGGTGGAGGATCTGAATCGAAAGCAGTGGATCTATATCTGTATCGAAGGTGGTAATGCAGGGAAGAGAGAGACAGAGAGTCCAAATCAACGACAACAGAGGTAGTGCCAACGGCAAATCGGTGTGGATCAACCATGGATCTAGAGAGAGAAAGTAGAGAGAGATTGGTGTAGATAATAGCGGTGAGATCATCGGCTCTGTTCAGGAGGAGGAGATGATGGACTCTTGACGGTAATGGTAGGTGCGGGCTACGACGACAGAGCTAGAGAGAGATGAAAGGATTTTAGAGAGAAAGTGAGAGGAGAGAGCGTGAGAAGAAGATGCAATCGGTCAAGATTTGGTTTATATATAGACATGGGTAGTATAATCATTTTGTAATAGTATTTTAGAGCTTAAACCTTTGGACAAAAAAAATTAAATTTTAACTTTCAAACCTAAGTAAAAAATCCGGACAAGAATATTTATAATTTTGTAAACCACGAGTCCATTCATAGTTTAAACAAACTTTAGGGATATATTGTAATTTAGAACATTCAATAATTAGAAAAGATAACATGCAAACACTAGCTCATATTAGATATAGCAGAAAAAGTTCAAACACAGCTTTAAAAACCACAAAAATGTGAGTTGTCTACTAGAGATCATAAAGACCACCACAAGATTCATACTTGACTGATGAAAAGCCAACATTCAACCCCTATCAAAGTTGGCCGACACATTCAAAACTAGGTAAATAAGAAAGCATTGTATATAGATGATTCACTAATCAAAAAGTGAGAAACCCATATCTTCATCTTCACTCTCCTCTTTCTCTTCCTTCTTCTCCTCAGCTGGAGGTGCTTCAGCAGCTGGGGCTCCACCTCCACCTGCGGGAGCTGCAGCAAAAGCTACACCTCCACCTCCACCACCTCCACCAATAATCACCTGCACTCGAATCAGTTTAGTAAAATATCGGATGGCTTTACAGATCATGAATAGGGGCCACAGAACAATGAAACAGAAATTAGTATCAAAAGGCACCACATGGACTTGGAATACCCATTGTAGCTTTCTGGTGGCTTTTGAGTTCAGTTGGTCGGCCAAGTTCCTTAACAAAATGCCTCCACTTCAAACAAATATTATCTTTCATTTTACTGAAACTCTACGCTGTAATATATAGAATAACCTTACATAGTAAACATAGCTAATAACCCACAAAAGAAAAGGCACAATATGGTAATATCATGATTATAAATTTCTATGTTTTACAGGCTTCTCATGTTGATTGTCCACTTTTCATCCAATCACAACTTAAGTGTCTTAGAAGAAGACTTCTACGGCACTCTACCTATTATTTCACATTTGTCCAAAATGAAAGCCATATCACAAGTAAAAGTCCAAACCAAAAACAAAAAGTTTACACTCAAATAATAAAGATCATTCTTCAAATGCTTTAGTCTTTAACCAAAACCTCTTTTGACAAAACAAAAAGTCAAAAAGAACAAGGTAGAGTTTTTTTCTTTTCTTTTTTTGATGTAGAAAGTAGAGTTCTTTGATGAAGGGATAATATGAAAAAGCACCATATTAATATGTTTATTATTACCAGAACAGAAAACCAAGTTCCAAAATATTGTCCCATCAATTTCCTTGACAAATTTATGAGAAAAAAAAATCACACAAAAAAAAAAAAAAAAGTTATTCACTTCCCTCATAACAATTTAGGGAGCACGCAAATTGATATATACTGTCCAACATTTTAGTCACTTGAAAGTATCAACAAAATTAATCAAGTATTAAGGCCACCTATTTCTATCCTCATTAGAGCATCTCCAATCATTCACCTTTTCTTTCATCAAATTTAAATTTGATATAAAAAAAAAAAAAAGTGTTCAAAAATTTATCTCCAATTCTTTAATCCAATCAAGAGAGGGTCATATTTTTCATCAAATTGAGAATTCATCAAATTTTTTAATGAAAATTAAAAAAATGAAACATTGGAGATGATTTTTTTTCACATCAAATTTGATGAAAACGAAAACTTGAGATAAGAGGGGAATTTTTTAAAATAATTTGATGAAAGAATTGATGTAGTTCATATCAAATCAAGTTTTTTACTCAAATTTGGAATCAAATTTGATGGAAAAATCGGTTAAGGGGTGGAGACGGTCTTAGAAACATAAATTTAAGGTGGAAAGAGGTATTTTTTCTAGAAGCTAATCACCAATATACAATAAAGTATGTCTTACCTAGTCTTTAAATAGAGCACTCATTGAAATACATATTATCACATGAATAATTCCTCCACAGATGAAATCCAATACTTGAAGGGCATGTTTGATTGGGTGGATTAGAGCATGGGATTGGCATTATTAATCCGTAGGCCCAATTATCCTATGATTGTTTTAAGATTTTAGTGTAGGATTATTAATCCAATGGATAATTAATCCAACAAATTTGTAGGATTATTAATAATGGGATAGGGGTGGGATTATTAATCCAATTGGATAGTGAATACCACACTAATTTAATAGGATTATTAATACTTCACTATTAATCTTGTGAATCAAACATGGCCGAAAAGTTTTCAGCGGATTTGTTGAAACATATATGTACATATATTCTGATAAATGCTTCAAATAAGTCTTGTAGAATTTTTAAACAATTAAATCCTGCATAATAAACAAAGCATAAACTTATAATCTTTTCTTAATGACTAGGTTCCTTTATAACAAAGATTCACAGATTTCAAAGCCAGCAACTGTCAAAACTTTACAAATAATCATCAACAAGCATTGTGTATATATATAATCATCAACAAGTATCGTACTAAAAAATCAGAACTATATAAAACCAGATTATACTAAAAAAAAATCCTTCGAATGCGATACAGATCTAACGTAATCAAGCTATATATTTTAACGATTATACTGTCTTTCAATTTTCTAGGAAAACAAACAAGAGTTAAATGAGAGAATCAGACCTGGAAAACAGCGGAAGAGGGAGTGATGAGAGAGAAAGAAGACTGAACACCGCCGGAAGAATCGGAGGAGAGAGAGGCCTGAACAAGTTTCCTCTGCAACTCGTATGTGGACCCGGCCGAGGCCTCAAGGTCGCCCGAGAGCTGCTTCGCGCTCCACTCGTCGCCGGAGCTCCTGCACACAAATGTGAACACTCCCATCTCTCTCTCTCTCTCTCTCTCTCTCTGTGAAACCCTAACCCTAGATGGAATTTTGGCAAACACTTTGGGAGAGAAGAAGAAGAAGACGGCTTTGAGATCTCTCTGCCCTAACTTATATTTGGGCTTTTATACAAAGGCTCGGAGTACTTTGGAAAACCCTAGTTCGTGCACAAGAGATCAAATCCAAAACAAACCCCCAAAAAACCCGATGACCCAAACTTTATGAGTTGGGTCGGGTTTTAAAAATAAATTATCCGTTTATTTTGATATAAAATCTTTTATTTATTTTTTGTTTTCTTGTTAAATAAAAAGTAAGTAAATATATTTTAAGGAAAGTATTTTTGTATCATTTTTCAAAAAATGACTTACTTTTAAAAATTTTATAAGTAAATTTTTACAAAGTTGATTTTCACTCACTACCTTTTCAACACATTTAGCATTTTCAAATAAATATCTTAACTCATTAAAAAGTCATAATTAATATTTTATTGAATCAAAATTTCTCTTTTATACAATAAAATATTGTTACTTCAAGTATCAACCAAACGCCGAAAAATAAAAATAAAAATATTTTTTCTATGTAAAATCAATTTAAAAAAAAAAAACATTATGTAAAATATTTTATGTAGAAACAAACGGAGGCTTGGTATTCCTAAATATCCACAAAAAATCTCATTTTGTTTCATTCACATTCAATTATAATAGTTAACTTCCTACACTTTCAATTAAGTTTCAATCTCATACTTCCGTTCATTTACTATTAATAAAAGCTGACAGAAATTGAAAGTAGATGGATTAAAATGAGATTTTGATAAGAATATAAGAATTAAAGTGAGATTTTAGACTAATGAGACAACGAAAAAGTCTCATGTGCTTCAAATGATAAGTTCAGTCAACTTTGTTAAGGGTAGATAGATAAAAGTGTCAGATTATAACTTGACTTAAAGTGTATGAATTGACCATTACAATTAAAAGCAAAGCAACTAAAGTGAAATTTTAATAAAAGTACAAGCATATTAACCCTTTTTTTTAATACAATAGTTAAGTTCTAGCGAGAATTACATGTCGGCTGTATTTTTAAAAAGTTATTATAAATTCATGAAAAAATTTATATATATATATATTTGTAAAACTTACCATTAATTTGAAAATATTTTTTGAAACATATACTGATGATAAATTATCCCAAGTTCTATGCTGAAATCATGAATCTAATTAGAATCATGATTATCAGAATCTCAATCTCCGAATCGTAGAATCGTATATGATTTCAATTAGGCTAAACGATTCAGATGATCGTATTAAGATCTTAAATTGTGTATGATCTTAATGTGACTATGATCTTAATTATAAAATATTGAAAATCACATTACGATTTCGATTTTACTACAATTTCTATCCTATTAGAAACAAATTATTTTTTTCTTATATATTTATGTATATGTGTATATCTATATAAAACTGACTATCAATCTTGTCTCTGACATTTTCTTTTCTTTAATTTACATTTACATAGAAAATGTATAATATCTATTTTTTATAATGATTTTAAAATTGGGTAACATATGTTATCATTATCGATAATTTTTTTTTTATTTTATATTAAAAGTAAAATCTGTTGGAAATGGTTATAAATTCTGGGTAAAACCAGAATTTTATCCTAAGTTTGGTCTAATTTTTAGGTGGGCCCCGTGCGTCGATTTACGCGGGTCAAAGTGGTAACGCGTTCTATGCCGCGTTGTGATTCACGTGGTATATTTGGTTGCTCAAAACCATTACCGAGTGAATGGGAAATTGAAGCCAAAGTGTGCTCCATGGAAATGGAGTTTTGGTGGAAATTCCTTATGGTTTGAATAAGGCTTGTCCCACATTGATTTGGTGAGAAGTTTTGAAAGGGTTTATAAAGCTTGGGCTTGGTACTTGGGGTGTGCCCCAAGGGGTACCCAAGTGTTTTAGAGGGAGAGGTTATGGGCAAAATGGGCTAGACCCATTGGACTCAAAAATCACCACGCGCGCCGCCGTCCGTCCGGTCGGGCGGGCTGGGCTTGGGCGCGGGTGTGTGGTTGGGTTGGGCTTGTTCAACTCAAAATCTTTTTGGACCAAAAACATTTGAAATTAATTTTATTAATTCAAATTAAACTAGTTTGGTTTTATTGTGCATTCAAACAAGGCCCTTCCCGAAATAAACAGGTTTGGTTTGGTATTATCGCGCACCCAAACAGGGCCCTTTCTGGTTTTATTATCTGTTTAATTTGTAACCCAACAGATTCAATTCTGTTTGAATTCAAAGCCAACAGGTATCATACCTGTTCAATTCAAAACCAAGAGCCACCTTTAAATCTATAAATAGGACAACCTTCATTTGGATTTTGCAACTCTAATTTTCGTTCTTCATGATTCTGAAACATCCTCTTCATTTTGCTGCATTTTATTTCTGAAAGAAAGAGTGTAAACACTTAGTGTGTTCGTAAGGCAAACAATTTGTAGTGCTGCTATTGTTTGTAGTAGATCATTTTATCCTGGGAGATAGACGTCCAAATTCTGAAAGCACCGTGGAGAGGACGAATCTGTCTTAAGGACACAGTGTCAAACACTAGACTTGATCAGATTTTATTTTGAAGAAATTAAATCAAGTAAGTTCTTTATTTATTATTCTGTTTTAATTTGTTTATTTAATCAGATTTTAATTTTGTTTTTGTAACAAAATAAAATCTGTTTTTATTTATTTATTTATTATTTCAAGTTTGATTTTTGTAATCAAACATATACTCTCCTTTTCTTTATTTCTTTAAATTCTAATTGTTGTTTAGTACACAATAGAATTAAATCTTTTAAATACAGTGAAGATTGTCCAACAACAACAAAATCTTATATTTTTTATCTATTCATAAGTCTCTCTAAAAAATCCTATTTAGAATCTTGATTTTATCCACCTTGATTAAGATGGTTTCATTTTTTAGTTAAAACTACAAGTAAACTGAACTACATATATTTTAATTTATAAAGGGTAAGACTTCTCTCTAGTCCTAATATGGATTGGAGAATACTATTTGGGGTGGTGGGGTCTATTATGGGCCCCATTTTGATAATCTTAATTGTTTATTTTATCGGACCTTATGTATATATTATTCATAAAAAAATTAAGTCGATTCGATATTCATAACTCTTTAATTTTATCTAATTTTGTACCCAAAAAAATGAATAGTCTATTTTTAAAACACATTAACTGTTATTTTTTTAATACAAATTCTATAAAATGAAGGGTTACGAATATCAAATTGACTTTATTTTTTTTTAAGAAAAATATACACGCAAATTCTGATAAAATAAACGATTCAGATCATTGAAACAAGACCTGTAATAAGCTCCACGAGTCTAAAAAATCCTCTCCATTCTAGAATAGGGTCGAAGAACAAATTGAACCATATACTTAAAATATATATATATATACAAATCTAAGGCTGTGTTTGGACAAGCTTTTGAAATGTGATTCCACCCCTTTCCCTGAACCCTATGTTTGGATAAAGTGTTCAAAAATTAATTCTACCACAGTTTTCAAAACACACATTTGATTCACGTTTGGCAACAGTTTGCAAGCCAAACTCTCACCTGTTCGTACACAAGCTCAGATTCGTCTTCTCCATTTTGAAAAGGTTCACGTACCAAAGAAGAGCAAAGCTGAAGATGCTTCACGGGTGAACTGCAACTCTTCAATTACTTCCTCCTCTCTTTGAACGAATCTCTGACCTTCAAATCCAAACAATGCCTGTAAACCGATTCCTTCCCACCCATAAATTGGCATCGACGAGCTCCCACAAATCAAATGACGGTTAGCTTGTGCATTGTGGTCAATTCACCCTCCAAGAAACGAAATAACGACAACAAAGATGTATAGTTTCATAAATTTCTGTACAGAAATATATATGGGTTCTGCAACTTATTGATTCTGTGCTTACTTTTGAAATGTGTCTGTTGTTGGCCAAAGTTGTGAAGCATTTTCTCGAATCAGAGGGCGTTTGAAGCAATGTAGATTAATCAGTTGTACCCACTCCGTCACCGGTGACAATTATTCAATTCTTGCTCTTGTGGTATGTATGTCCTTTAGTCGATCTGATGTGGAATAGCTGAGAAGTGTAATGGGTTAGCTCTGATCTAGGCAAAAATTGGTTGAGCCGGTCGTTCACCAGGACTTCTGGTCAATTATTCACCCGGACTTCTGGCCAATCAATTGCCGTCTGTTTTGGTTCAGCTGCTTCTTGTTTTGCTTTTGGTTTCTTCTTCTGTTTTCTTATAAGAATGTTTAAATTTCAATTTCCTAGCACTCTTGAAATTTTGTTGTGATTAATCTTCATTTATCATATTTGAATTATTAATCTGCATTTATCATATTTAAATTTCGATTTCGCAGCACAGTTTTGTTGTGATTAATCTTCATTTATCATATTTGAAGTTTCGTATAATTTTCTTACCTTTTTAGTGGTGGATGAGGTTCAATCGAAACAAGTTTCTTAGGGGTTATGAAGAAGTTATAGAAAGTGTTCTATTTTTCAATTTCTTGCCTAGGCTTAGTTTAATATAAATTTTGTGTTAGATGGATACCAACAATTTAGATGATAATCAAGACACAAAAATGTGGAGCTCCAAAATTGAGTTACGGCTTATTAACTTATTGAGAGATGAGGTTCAAAAAAACCAATCAAAAGACCGTAGTAGTATCTGGACACCGAGGCATTGGACCCAAAATGGGTATAGGTTCCGATACACACCAAATCAGGTCAGACAAAAATATCAGCTAATCAAAGCTGATTACTTAACTTTCAAGCGGCTTCAGGCACAAACTAGTCTTAGAAGGGATCCAATTGTAGGCATAGTTATTGCACCTGATGAATTTTGGTATAAGGTATCATATTGACCTATTCCCTATTATTTAGATTTATTTGTAAAATGTTGTCACATGTACCATACGCTTATGTTCATATTTTCTAATTGGAGGTAGGCATCAAAAAATGTAAAGAAATTTAGGACTAAAGGATTTGAGTATTTTCATAAAATAGTTGAAATTGTTGAACACTGTTGTGCGACAGGGGCCTTGGCTCATGCATCCACACAGGGGGCTCCTAACTCCGATGAAAATGACGATATGCTTAACAAATTTTGGTTGCCTGGAGCTGGAGGTAACAATGCGGCTGATGCCATTTCTATTGACTTGTGTGAAGATGAGTACATGGAAATAGATAAGGATAAAAGTCAAAGGAGGGGCCATAACCAGAGTGGTAGTGGTCATTCCAAAAAGTCACGGTCAAGTGGCTTCGATGATGTTTGCGCGACTTTCAGTGCTTATGTATTGGCAAAAGACGAAGCAGGTCGTGCGATCAATAGACACGGTGGCTGTAAGCGCAGGTGGTGATGACTATTCCCTTGACACATGTCAAGATGCCCTGCTTCAGTTAAGAGACATACCATCAGTGCAATATGTTAAGGCATTGACACTATTCAAAGATAAGGATTGGCGGAGGTTTTTATAAGACCGCCCATATGCCTATCAATGATTCTAACTTTGTAGTGAACTATGAAGTTGTGTCTTTGGTGGGGTTTGCAGTTTTTTCAATGGTTGTGAGACATGCTTTTATGAGTTGGTCTTTTTTTATTTATTTTTTTCTATTTCATTCATGTCTTCTGATTTTTTATTTTTTTTCCTTTTTTAATTTATGTTTATGTTTTTTACTCCTGTCATCCTCTTGTCACGTAAATACACTACATATAATGATTCATGTCCCATTTATTTCTATCTAGTTTCTATTTATATTATCATCTGCAACTTCATTAATTCATGTCCTTTTTTCCTATTTCCCATTCAAATTTCTATCTATCCGATTTTCTGTATCAGCATGTCAAACAAGATAAACAAATGTTAACATGTATACATTGAATGTATATTTCAATTAAAATCAATACGTAAATGACTAAGGCCAACTAATTAATTACATAGGCTAATTAATTACAGAGACATTACTTATCCTCTTTGTAATAAGTCAGAATAATTGTGCTTCTATTGTTATGTAGCCAAAACACAATGTCATCTGATACACAAAAACAATACAATGGTAAGCTCATCAGAGGATGACGAGGTTATGGAAGATTTTATGGACTTCTTGGTGATTGCTTCTATGAATGAACATATGAATGCGTCAACCACAAGACAACCGTAGCGAACTTGCCGATTCAAAGGTGATGATTACATATTCAGTTTATTAAGTGGCCACCCTAAAACAATGACAGACATCATGCGAATGGATGCCCCAACCTTTATTTCATTGAAAGACACCTTACTTCAAAATGGCATTGTCAATATTGAAAAGATGCATATCAATGTGGAGGAATCGCTTGCCATTTTCTTATATACATGCGCATAAAATGACCGGCAAAGGCTACTGGCTAGTAGATTTCAACACTCCACTGAAATGATTTACCGGCACGTTAAAATCATTATCGGGCACTATGCAAGCTTACATCAATGGTTATCAAACCACGGAACCAATTGGAAATATCGGCAAAAATTTTACATGATAAAAGGTTTTACACTTGGTTCAAGGTATGACTAAATGTTCGACCTGCAAATTTGTAATCACGGTAGCGAATAAATTTGATTGTTATTTTTCCAAAGTCAAACCTATGTTTGAGACGCGTTTGACAAAAAACTTCTAATATGATGTAGGATTATGTCGGTACTATCGATGGCACATTGGTGGACGCATGGGTCCCTGCCTCAAGACAGAACACATTCCGTGGTCGCAAAGCCACGATAGCGCAAAATGTACTCACAGCTTGCGACTTCAACATGTTGTTCACATTTATCAATTTTGGATGGCAAGGTAGCGCCCACAACAACGCAATTTTAGTTGACTCACTTACAAGAGCTGATGTATATTTCTCACACCCACCCCATGGTTAATGTTACATGCATGAAACTATACTTTTGCTTGTACGATTTTTGTGTTCATGTATTTGACGGAGCGTTACAAACATTATTCACATGTAGGCAAGTATTATTTAGTGGATGCTAGGTTCACCAACATGCCAGGATTTCTTGCCCCATTTCGTTCACAACGCCATCACTTGCAAGAGTTCCATGGTCGCCATTATTCTGGACTCAAGGAATTGTTTAACCGCCGACATTCGTCATTACAGAATGTCATAGAAAGAATATTTGGGGTTCTAAAGAAACACTTTCCAATATTGCGGTCCATGCCTAATTACAAGTCAACACGACAAGGACCCCTCGTCATTGCATGTTGTGCAGTGCACAATTGGATCCGTTTGCATGCAGCTATGGACCCATTCTTCATAGAAGTCAATAATGAAATGGCGATTGAAGTGACTACAGACGAGTTTGGTGGATGCCAAGCTGAGTCTGTGGACCTGTCACAACATGGGTTGACATACTAATCAAACTTGAGAGATGCAATTGCTAATGTTATGTGGGTAAATCATGTTGGTCATGGGTAGATGTGTGATGTCAACAAATAATGTGAACAAATGTTTGTTATGAGTTTTATGTATGTATTATTTATGTTATTTGTAATGTATGAAATGCAATTGATCAAATATGTCGCCAACCAAATTTTGTTTTTGATTTTTGACAAATACTTCTCCATTTTGGAAGAGTTCCTAATGCAAAAATTGACTAAAATGGGAGATGCCTTAACCATTTATACTGTAAACATTAAATTCATTTACAGTCAACAATAGTGAATTTTTTTGATTAATTTTGACATTTTCAATAAATTATTTGGATATTTTCATAAATAAACAAATAAATAAAAAAAATTTGAATTCATCTACTCTGGATAATAAAAAAAAAAAAAACTAAAATGAAAAAAAATTATCACTACAGACATATTTTTGTTGGATATTTAATATAAAAAAAAAAAAGTGACTTATTCGAAAGATTTCAAACAGTCCAAAATTTAAAATGAATGCATAATGGTCCTACAGAAAGGTTCACAAAGGTTACATAATATCAAATGCAGTATCAACTTATAAATGAGAGACCTATAATTAAGTGGTACGCACAAGTTACATATGATGGGAAAGTTCCCGTGAAAAATGAATGGATAAACTACTAACAGGTTTAATAGTAAAAATTAATTCAAATTAAATTTCATCGAAAATAAATTTTAATAAAATTATAGTTACAAATAAATTTATGTGTCGATTTTTTGCATATGTCATTAAATATTAATAATTAGTGACTTTTTTTTCGTCATGATTTTTATAAATTGTCATTCAGACTTACAATTAGTGACTTTTTTGTATAATGAAAATTTCAAATTGTTGCTGAAAGTTAAACATGTGAAATACATTTTTGTTGTGCACAAATAAGACAACGAAAATTACATATAAAAAAAAAATGAATGAAAACAAAATTTCAAATATAATGCAAAATTATTTGTTTAATTGTACATAGAATTTTATATTTATTGATTCAAAACTGTTAGGCAATCTTCACTGTATTTAAAAGATATTAATTCTATTGTGTACAAAACAACAATTAGAATTAAAGAAATAAAGAAAATGAGAGAATATGTTTGATTACAAAAATCAAACTCGAAATAAAAATAAATAAATAAATAAATAACAGATTTTATTTTGTTACAAAAACAAAATTAAAATCTGATTAAATAAACAAATTAAAAGCAGAATAAAATTAAACAACTTACTTGGTTAATTTCTTTGAATGATTTTTCTGATCAAGTCCAGTGTTTAACACTGTGTCCTTAAGACAGATTCATCCTCTCCACGGTGCTTTCAGAATTTGGACGTCTATCTCCCAGGATGAAATGATCTTCTACAAACAATAGCAGCACTACAAATTGTTTGCCTTACGAACACACTAAGTACTTACACTCTTTCTTTCAGAATAAAAATGCAGCAAAATCCAGAGAGAATTATAGAGAGGATGGAGTACGAAAATTGAAGTGAAAAATCCAAATGGGAGGCTGGTCTATATATAGATGTATTGGTGGCTTTTGGTTTTGAATTGAACAGGTATGAAACCTGTTGGTTTTGAATTTGAACCTGTTAATTCAAACAGATAGCAAAACGGGAAGGGCCTGTTTGAATGCGTAAGAATACCAAACAAGTTTATTTCGGAAGGGCCCTGTTTGGATGAGCATTAAATCCAAACTAATTTAATTCTGTTTGAAAACGGGAAGGGCCCTGTTTGGATGAACAAAAAATCCAAACCAGTTTATTTGAATTAAATTCAAATGTTTTTGGCCCTGTTTGGATGAACAAAAAATCCAAACCAGTTTATTTGAATTAAATTCAAATGTTTTTGGCCCAAAAAGATTAGTATATTTGAATAAAGCTCATTGGCCCGACCGACGGACGGCCACATCAAGGTGATTTTGGGTCCAATGGGTCTAGCCCATTTTGCCCATAACCTCTCCTCTAAAACACTTGGTACCCCTTGGGCACACCCAAGTACCAAACCCATGCCTTATAAACCCTCTCAAAACCTCCCACCAAATCAATGTGGGACAAGCCTTATTCAACCTTAAAGGAATTTCCACCAAAACTCCATTTCCATGGAGCTTACTTTGGCTTCAATTTCCCATTCACTCAGTAATGGTTTTGAACAACCAAATATACCACGTGAATCACAACGCGGTATAGAACGCATTATCACTTTGACCCGTGTAAATCGATGCATGGGGCCCACCTAAAAATTAGACCAAACTTAGGAAAAAATTCTGATTTTACCCAGAATTTTATAACCATTTCCAACAAAAACCAATTCAACAAACTTTTTAAATACATACAATTTTGTCAACATTAAATTCAAAATATCTGATACAGAAAAAATATTTATTAAATATGAATAACACAGAAATAGTGCATATTATTTAACAAATGCTGTATTTTTTTTAACAAATTCTGTAACCTGCGCACAAATGTTTTTTTTTTTTTTTCAAACTCTGTAACCCATTAAATACAAATGTTTGTTTATTAAATATTTTAATTCAAAATTTGTTTTTTTTAATTCAAAATATAATTCAAATTAGTGTTAGCAGCCAAGAATGTTGTTGTCCAGCCAAAATTATTTTTAAGTAAGAGGTTAATTTTTGGCCAGCCAACAATGTTGTTGTTTGGCACTACAATGTAACTAGTGTATTGCTGAGTTGTGTTAGAACACATCAGTGTCAGATGGGAATGGGTTGTGGCCAGCCGAGAGAGAGAGAGAGAGAGAGAGAGAGAGAGAGAGAGAGAGAGAACAAAAAGAGAGATAGAGGGAATCTGAGGCAATGCAATGGGAAGGGCCCACTGCACTTTTAACTTATTTTATATTTTATTTATTATTTATATACATATATATATATATATACATATTCTTAACACACACCATAATACATCCATTGTATCACCATTCACTCACTAAATTAACAAACTCGTAACAAAGATTTTTGGGTCCCACTTTTATCACTTTTTTGTCCTATACCACACAATGTAACAAACATTTTTAACACATCCATTGTGGATGTATGGTTATACCACCATTTATTCTATTATGCAAGCTTCACCAACCCCATAGGAAGTTATATGTAATGAGGTCAAACTTCATTAATTACAAAAAATAGTACATACTGTTAAAAATAAAACAAAAAAAATACAAAAATTAAAAAAAACAAAAAAAAAGGTGCTTATATGCATGATAAAAATAATTTAGTCAGCAGACAGTAGAAATACATCAGCAAAATAGGTAATTAGGAAAAAAAAACTACAACAAACCCACAATTAAAAAAATCACAGATTGAGGAATATATCTAATCGCTCATCCAAACACGTCAAACATCGTTGTTAGGTGGTGGTGGTGGTGGAGGTGGAGGGAAGTATTGATGGTAGAGCTGACTGACTCGATGGTCAATTTGATCTAAACGATTGCTTGTCACGTCATGACGTGTTTTAGTGTCCACACGAAACTCACAAAATTGTTGAATTATTGAGTTCTAAGTAGCGACAAATGCATCGAACTGATTACTCAATGCATTGAACTGATTAGCCATTTGTTGCTTCCATTGAACATGTTGATTGTGTCATTCTTGTTTCATCGCCAAATAATCATTCCCGTATTGTGGTTGTTCATTTTGTGGCATGGCATTGTCATGGGGGTCTTTGGAAGCATCATCTCTATTGGTGCATTTGCAACATTTAGAGATCCCAATAAGTTTTCAACGCCACTAGCTATCGGTGAAGTGATTTTCATTTCTGCTTCACCTACAAGTCTGACATGAAAAGCTTTGAAAATTTTAGTTAGTAGAGCTCCAAAAACTAGTGACTGGCCACTGATAGTACCAAGATTTGCAACCACCATTTCCTTCAATAATATGTAGCATAAATCCAATTTATGTCCAGCTTCAAAACAATATAACAAATAAGCATTAAAAATTGGAACCACATCAAAATGTCCTTTTTTTGGAGTAACATTTTCTACTATAAATCGGTGGAGAATACGAAAGTGGGGTTTCAAATGTTTTGCTTGTAAATTAATGTCGGTAAACCAACTCTCACAAATTGTAGTATAAACTTCACTTATATCACCAACAATGTTAACTACGTCAAACTCACTCTGAAAATGGATTTGGAAATCCCCTAGCTGAACTCTAATAATTTGTGCCAAAGTGTGACTGTTCAATGTGATTATTTTACCTTTGACATGAGATGCCAAACTATTCTCTCCAATTTCTCCCTTAGTGGGTCTCAAGTGAACATAAAATAAATACACAAAACGTGGATATGCCTTTCATGGAAAATTGATTAAATTTAGCCACCCCATCGTCTCAAGTTTGTTTACCAACAGAGGATCATATTGACGAGGGAGATTTACCCTTCTCCCATCGGTTGCAAAATTGTTCAAAAGCTTGTTCATGATTGTAAGTGAGAAAATCAATAGTTGGATAAGCCTGTTGTTATTGTTGTTGGCGTGGTAGAAGGTTAGAGGTTTCGCTATGTTTTGGTCTTACTCTTTTTGTTCTAAGCATGACTTCTGAAGGTAAGCAAAAGGATAGCAAAAGTATGGAAGGTTTCAGCTGTTGCTGTGAGGAAATGGTGTGCAAAAGGTAAGCAACAGGATAGCCAAAATGAAGCCTCAGGTTGAGCCTTGCTGAAAGGTGTGAAAAGGTGAAACTGATTGACCGGCTATAAGACCCCCCGATTGACCACCCGATCAACCGGTTCTGTGATGGATTCAGCTCCTGCTGCTATTGTGACTTCTGTTGCTGTTGTGAAGCTCTAAACTTGATCAAAGCTCTTCCTCTATTCTTATTTTACATGGATATGAGTTGTAAATACATTGATTGAATTTGTGAAATTAATTGTGGAATGTGATGGACTAAATTTTGATTCGGGTGCTGTTATGAAGCCCTGAACAAAATGAAAGCTCTTCCTCTCTTCTTATTTTACATGATCAAGATTTGTAAATATATAGACTGAATTTCTAAAATTCATTGAGGTAGGTGGTGGACTGAATTTGTGAAAGTAATTGAGTAGATGGTAGAGGAGCCAGTTATATGTTTCAGGTTAGTGGTGGTTGTATTGACACTATTCAATGATGAAGATAAATGACGATGGAGAAGAAGTTGCTGGTTGTATTGAAGTAATGAAGTTGCTGGGTGTTTTGAAGTCAAGCTATAAGGCTATTGTAGCCTCAGTCAAACAACGTTCCAAAAAGCTTTACTGTAGCATCATTTTTTGTTTTGTTTTGTTTTTTTTTTTTTTGTTCTTCTATCAGAAACTGAGGAGTTAAGGTTTAGCAAGAGGGGCCATGGTTGTGCAAGACAGGTTTGCAAGTACATAGGTACTTAGGGTTTGGTTAAGAGTGTTCACAGGTTTGGTTAATTTTTCAAATCGGGCACAATAATATAAATGACAAAGGTACATAAGGTTCATGGGTTTCCCAGGAAGGTACGTAGGTTCACGGTTTCCCACACAATTGATTAAATTTAGCTAATGAAAAAATTCCAATAATATTAAATTATGTGTGGTAAATTGTGTAGATTCTAATGAAATGATATTCTAATTTTTGTTTGACTCTCAATATATATAGTACTGATAAATTTTGTGGCCATTATTTTAAAATAATAATTTAATAACCAACAAATGATTTGTGATAGTAATTATTAAAAATATAAAAATATTTTAACTGGAAAATATTGAAAAAAATATAATTTGAATCAAGTATACAATCATAAGTTCAGTATGATCAGTAATTGAATATTTATTGTGACCTTCATTATTTTGTTTATAATATTTTGAATAAAAAAAATTTAATTGAAATTTTTTGTTAATAATTAATTTTTTCAATTGAATTTGAAAAAGAGTTTGGTTATGACTGTTATTTTTTGTTAATCATTATTTTTTTCAATTGAATTTTAAAAAGAGTTTGGTTAAGAGTATTATTTTTTGTTAATTATTAATTGTTTGAATTGAATTTTATAAAGAGTTTTGTTATGACTGTTGATCAGAAATTTTAATAGAGTTTTGAGTTGTATGTTTAATTATAAATTATAGTTTTTTGAATTATAACCAAACAAAATTTTCTTATTTCATATGGCACATCAAACTTTCAAAACTCAATTCAACATTCTTTTCAAAACTCATAACCAAACAAATTTTCTACACTAAAATCATAATTCCAAAACTCACAAACTCAAAATACGACTCTATTCTAAAATCATATTTTTAAAACTCTACCAAACACAACCTTGGACTTTTTTCTAATATATCCAATTTTGGTCTTCTGTTTATACTCGTTAACAATTTTTATAGAAAATGGATAATTATGCCAATTCATCCCTTTCCCCATTGAATCAGGATCCTCTAGAGTGATTTTAAAGTGATTTTTTGAATGGCTAAGATTTAATTGTACAAAAGTTGAGAGTGCAATAATACTAAGTATTGGTGCAAATTTGGTAAATGTGATAGAAGATGACAACATTAAAAAATAATAAGATTTGTTTCAAAGAGAGTTATAACGTCGCTTTCCTTTAGACGATATTCGCCCCCACTAATTCTGTCAAATATAGTGTGCACTAGGTTACCTATGAATCTGCCTCCAGAATATAATTAAGTCTAGTCTGAAATCAGATTCCGAATATCTTTATGAGAGGGTAATTTATATACTAGTGGGCCGAGCTGGGTATTGGGCCTTAGGGCCGAAGTGAAGAGGGCCGAGTAGAAGGGCCATGTAGGATACTCCGGTTTGGAGAGGTAACTTAGAAGATAGACCGGTCGCGCGGCCGGGGTGGTTAGCTCGGTCTTGGAGGGACTTAGCTCTACTCCGGTTGAGTGGAGTAGCACGGAGGTTTCGGTCTTCGATAGTTACTTCGGTTATAGCATGTGAGGAACCGAAGTAATCTGTGGTTCTAAAGATAGCTCGGTTTTAATTCCCCCTTATGGGTAGCTCGGTCTTAGTATGGGAAAGCCGAGGTAAGGGAGAGTAAAAGTAAGGGCCGAATTGGTGGTCACTTCGGTTCCGAGTAGTCCGGTCATAAGAAGAACCATCTCACTTGGTTTAAGCAGTGAGGGGGGTGTTGGAGGATAAGCATTATCTTCCAGGAGTATGAATCCTAGGAGGACTCTGCATGGAGGAGTTAGAGTCCTACTAGGATTGTGCCATGCGAAACCTATATAAGCTCACCAATATCACCTTTGGAGAGGTAATGCAACTTTTGCTCCCTGAATACATAGAGCTTTTGCCTTCTTGTCTTGCTGACTGACTTAAGCATCGGAGAAGTTTAAGACACACCACGCCACTTTCACGTTCAGATTTTCGGTGAAAGAGCGACGTCGTACAGAGGAACGCAGACTTGATCAACAGGATTATACGAGAAGGTATATTTCTTTCCCGTACACTTTAGATTTTTTTGATCCACCAAGTAAAAGAGGAAAATAACAATATGATTCCTTAAGAGAAATTCCATAGATTTTCTATAAATCAGTGGTTGTGTCCTTCATATTCGAAAGTGACACACTTTAGATCAAAGAGTCATGTCTTTTAGTTTAAATCTAATGATTATACCTTATGTTTTAAATCCAAATGACACATCTCTCTATTAATTCATATAGGGTAAATTACACTTGCCTCCCCTGAGGTTTCTGACAAATACAAGGACCTCTCCTGTGGTTTCAATAATTACAGTAACTTCTCCTACCTTACCTGACAATGTCAAGATTCTCCCATTTTTTGACAGCCGTTTATACACCTAATAGAACCTATTAATGTCATCAAAGCTAAACACTAAAATGCCTATAATATCCTCAAGTGTCCTCAACCCATCTATATATATCAATACCAAATGATGGGGTTCTCTAGCTTCAGAAAATCCAAGTGATATAGGGAAAATTACAGAGGCAACAAAAATTGAAGAACAACAAAAAGAACAACAACAAAAAAAAAAAAGAAAAAAAAAAAGAAAAAAAGAACAAAACAGAGGTTCAAGCACAACACAGGTATGTTCCCACTCACATTAACTATTTCAATTAAAAAATAAAATAAATATGCATGTGAATAACAACTAACCAGTCCAAAATAATAATAATAATAATAATAATAATAATAATAATAATAATAATAATAATAATAATAATAATTTGTAAGCACAAAGTACAAACAATACAACCATAATTGACAAATAAAGCACAAACAACAACATTCAACACAGGTACGTCCCATTATTCAGAAATAAAGCACAACAACAAAATGCAATATATGTTTTGAAAAAGCATTATAACTCTCACATTTCATGAATTTAGGTTCATTGGAAGGATATGTCATCATTAAGTAATGGAGATGGGGTGATGAAATATAGAAGCAATTTTTGCTACTGTGGGAGCAAAGTAGCAATTAAAGTCATTGAATCAAGAAAAAAAAAAGGCAAATTGTATTATTTATGCCCAAATGAGAAATGCACATTTTGGGACTAGTGCAAACTAGTAAACTCATCTGTTGGAAGAGAAATGATGATAGAAGACATTTAAGCAACTATTAATAGACACACTTTATCCTATGAAGAAGAAAGTCATGCAATGAATTTAATGAACCATATGGGGGCTATGCAAACAAAGATGCAAGTACTTGAAGCAAACATGGGGTTTATGAAGATAGTAATTGTAACAACCCCGACCTTTGATTAACATTAATTCATGATTAAATATGCCTAATAAGTAATTAAGGTTAAATTCTGAAGAAATTGCATGTGAGTCAAATTATTTGTGTGTATATATGTCTAATGTAGAAATATCTGTTTGTGTTTCTGTTTTGATTTATAAATTGAAAGCCTTATCGGCAACCGAATGCGAAATTGATTTGGTATATGTGTTATTTGGAATTTTTAGAGTATTATGGTAGGATCAATTGAAATTCGATTCGGAACAAATCAATTTAGATTAATTAATACCTTTGCCTAGCCTAAGTTGATTAAGGTTAATTAAGCCCACTAATGGAACCTATATAAGGCTAATATAAACCTTAGAACCTTTTTACACACTCTTATTCCTCATCTTTTGGCTCCAACGTGTGAAGAGAGAGAGAGGGACCAAGAGAATTGAAATCAAACAAGGGGATTGTTAGCTATCTAAAGGAAATTGATTTGAAGGCTCAAAGATAAAACAACCTAGAGCTCAATTGAAGGTCTTAGGTGGGTGTTTGATTCTTAATCTTTGTATTTAAATTGTCAATGAAGAAAATTCAAGAAGTTTTGGTGACTAAAAAAAAGACTTGAGCTTTAATGAATGAATTCCATGCATGCATGCATATATCATGGCATTTATGAATCCAAAAAAATATATCATGGCATTTTGAATAGATTTCTAAAGAATTGTCACATGCATGTGTCTATCTTAACTTGGTTTTGAGAATTCATCATAATTCTTACCATTTGACCTTAATTAATCATGTTTTGGAAAGCCTTAGTTCAAAGTAATTCATGCATGTTATGTTCATGGCATATTCATAAATTTCAAGTTGGAGTTTTGGTCAATTAGCATGCTTTTGGGACTTGATTTAGTGAAATGATCTTCAAATCATGGTATTTTACAAGTTTCTAAATGTTTTTTGGAGTTTTGGCCTAAAAAGATGAGTTTTGAAGTACGTAATTCGAGTTTGGAGGTTGGAAGTGCAACTGAAATTCCAGATTCAGACTTTCGCCGGCAAAGAAAATCGCACTCGAGCGACCACTCTGTGATCTTGCACTTTCGCTCGAGCGACCTGAGGTCCGCTCAAGCATGAAATGCGAGCTCCTAGAAGTTTCATGTTTTTGCAGATCGCTTGAGCGACAAGAGTTGCACTCGAGTGAGGACCTGAGTCTTACGCTTGAGCGACCGTTGAGCATAAAAATCACAAAACCAATACGTTTTCAAAGTTTGCAGACCGCTTAAGCGAAAGGAAGTTGTGCTCGAGTAGCCCCTCACAAGTTTGCATGTTCGCTCGAGTGAAGGAAGTTGCGCTCCAGCGAGACCCTTGTTTTTAGCAAATTTTGTAAAACATGTTCAAGTGTATTCTGGTATCCACATTGCATCCTAGGCATTCCTGTGCCATGATTAAGACTCAATAAGAATTTAAGACCTAGAAACACACTAAGGGCTGGTTTGGGGTAATCTGTTTTAGTCTAAAAAGTCAAAAAGTTAATTCAAAATCCAAAAAGATATCACTGTTCATCAAAAAAAAAAATAATAATAATAATAATTTTTTTCTGCCAAGTACACACGAATTGACAAAAAGCCACCAGGCAAATTGGCAAAGAATAAAGAATTGATTCGTGTGATTTTCATACACACCGTTTTTCATCCCATGGAAGTCATCACGGGTCCCGTTTTGATAATCTGAACCGTTCAATGTGTAGAAATCGTCGAGTACTATATGTCTGCAAAAAATCACATTGATCGGATATCGATAACTATATGATCAAATCAGTTATATACAATAAATAGATGGTATTATAATTAATGATTGAAAAATAAATAAATCTGATCAGATAGCTATCGATATCCGATTAATGTGATTTTTTATAGGTACATAGTGTTCGACGAGTTACATACATTGAACGGTTCAGATCAGATTATTAAATGGGACCCGTGATGACCCCCACGGACCAAACAAAACCGTCCAATACTTTTGTACAAAAATTACCTAATAAATTTCAACCCCAATACACGGATTGCATACGATTGGGCCCACCTCTCTAATCATCTCTTACACACTTTTTTTTATACAATTTTTTAATACATATTTTTTCATAAAAATCCAAAAAATTAACCCAAACTTCCATATTTTTTTCTCAACTTTTTTAGTCCAAAAAGACAAAAAGTGCACTTTTTTAGGACACCCCAAACCAGCCCTAAGTATGGAACGAAAGAAGTTAAGTACCAATCGAGTGTGTGTTTTATTATGTGTTTCTGCTATATGTGTGTAGGTCACGCGCCACAAGTTATTAGATTTGTCCGTTCTGCAAATGGAGTCATCTGTGAGTAATAACTTTGTAAAGCTATATTTACATCTAAGTAATTTCTTATATGATATGATATGACAAGAATGCTCTGTTTTATGAAATGTTATATTCTGTCCAATGAATGATTGTTCAATTTTTGACAAGTATTCGTGGCATTCTTAGCACAAGGCCCTTGCCCGGGGGTAACAATACCGTGGTTTACAAGTAAGGCACTTGCGCGAGGGTAATAATACCGTGGTTGCCTGCATGCCAAGGCCCAAGTATTATACAAGTTTTGCAGACGAGATTCCTTATGGAACTAACAAGCATGATAATGCTATTGGATGTACCATACATAATGAAGCATGAACTTTAATTTTTGTATGAAGTTGAATAAGAAAATGAATATAAATCTGTTGCTGATATGAACTTTGGTTTCTGATTCTATTATGGACATCATTTATTTAAACCCTTTACTCTGTTATTATTCACTGGGCTTGCACTCACTCTATTATATTATGTATGTAGGTGAGCAGGTGCATGACCAGGCCTAAGCTACTGCCTGGAGTTTTGTGCCTCTTGAGGAGGTTCCCCTTGAAATGTTTAGTTTGTAACCTTGCTATAGATGTTTTTGCTTTGTTTTGTTTATCTGTATATTGGGTTAAGTTCCTTTCTGGCTTTATCTGTGTACTTGGGCAATGTAAGACTCATGTATTTATGATGTCACGTAAATATATATAAGTTGTTTTGAAGTTTTCTCTCTCATATACGTTAACATAGCTCTATGGACATTGTATATTCTCTATATTTGCTTCTGCAGCCCCTTATTATATGTTATTCTGTTAAGAGGCTTTTGGTAATCCAAGGATTACTGGCCGGTTACGACGCTAAACCTATAGGGGTGAGTTTGGGTCGTGACAGTAATGATCATGAATGTTGTTTTACGTTTGATTTCCCTAATGGTTGCTCTCAAAATGTAATGGTAATGACTTACCTAATGTTTTGTAATAGGCATTATTTAAGGTTTTGTAATATTTTGTAATAGACCTTATATAAATATGATAAAGTTATTTGAGCATTATGTAAATATACACATCTAATTTGACTAACATAATGACCTGTAAACATAAAGACCATTCCTTTACATCATATAAACATTAATTATAACTGTTTAATTACATCATTCCTATCATACATGTTCAGTTGCATTATTCCATGGACCATATTTGTCAAGTCTATGCAATTACATCATGTAAGTTCCCAAAATGAGTATATATAAAATACTTCATGCCCACTACCAAAAAAAAAAAAACAAACAAACAAACAAAAGTGGACACATCATCACATTACTATCTTTAGCATTGCATGTCTACTACAAAAATACAAAAAAAGTGGAACATGATCCTCACTAACTGTATAGTAAAGCAACATATATTGTATAGCTTCAACCTATGTTAATTCTTGTACCAAAAACATCAACATCTTAGTTAAGTCATCTGCAAAAAAAAAAAAAAAAAGAGTGAAACAAACAAACAAATAAACAAGAAGGCAATGTTGGATTCATGCAAGCTAAAAAAATAATAAAATAATTTCATTGTAACTTCATAACTAAGTGCATAACTAACATGATGTTATGTGACCTGTGTCATACGCTGAGTAGGCATTAGGGAAGGGGGTCCCTCTAAGAATATCCTAAATTGAAAACCACAGTAAGGTAATAAATATGCATATCAATAATCATAAATGGATAAACAAAACAAATAAAAATCACAAATGAAAAGGCAAAAGAAATAGGAAAAACTTACTTGTGCATACTTGCCCTTGCCCTTGCCTCTCCCACTTGAACTCCCCTTCCTAGTTGAACTTCTTCTACCAGTTGTATTTCCCCTCCTAGCTAAACTGCCCATTCCACTTGAATTGCCTCTACCACTTGCATTTTCCCTTCCAATTAAATTGCCTATCACGAAACCTCTACCCATACTCATAGATCTGCCACTGCCTTTACTAGCAGTTCTGCCACTGCCTCTACCATTGAATGTGCCACTGCCCCTACCACCAGTTGTATCACTACATATGCTCTATCCCTAACTATTGTGTCCAAATTGCATGTACCATTTGCATCTCAAGGTACTAGACCTTTTACTCTAACTTGTTCCAACTAGAGGCTCATGAGCAGCACTCTTCCTTGAAGTCCTTGGCCATTTTGGCAATCTTTTTAGAGCCCCAAGTATAAGTGTCCACATGCTATGGTCTATGATAGGATGTAGCTCTCAAGTAAGTTGCCTTAGAGTAGTAAGGGTGAACAAAATCTTCTATGTTTAACCTACTGTGAGAAATTGCAACCACAACATGTTTGCATGGAAAGCCAAACATTTCCCACTATCTACATACACAACTCATACACCTAAGATGGACAATGTGATTAACCTTCTCATTATTCTTCACCTCATACTCATTGCCTCCTGCATGCTCCATTCTGCAAGTCCTTGACCATTTCAATGTGACCTCAAGCTATTTCTTGATGTTCAATGTCACATTAGATTTTCATTGCATTGCCTTTTGGTACCTCATTTGAAACTTACCTATCAACTTGCACCTTATGCCCTCTAACATGGTTAAAATTGGCTGACTTCTCAAATTTTCCAACCAATTTTTGAAGGTCTCTGTCATGTTATTTGTGATGTGAGCACTCCTAATCCTATCATCAAATTCATGCCTAGATCTTTCTTCAATTGAAACCTTTTGTAGCCAAATGAAAGCATCATTGTTTAGGTCCTTAATTGCTTGCATAGCTTGATCATACTCCATCTGATTATAAGTCGTTCCTGCCCTCCAAAATTGCTTCCTCAAAATCAAACCAGGAAATTTGGCTCTGAAATTGTTTAATAAGTGCATACAACATCTTCTATGAGTTGCCTCTGATATAATGTCACTGATAATCTTGTAAAGGCCCTGTATACAATAACAACGAACCATTAGTAACCATTAGAAGTTTAAAATTAGAGAATAAAGCATTATGTAAGTAAAGTAGTTGTTGAATATGTCAGTAAACTACCTTTTGTTTATCAAACATAATGGTCCATGGTCTAGAAGGCAATGCATTTTCTATGATTGTTCTTAAGTTCTCCCACAAAAAAGACCAACTGTTCTTGTATTCACATTCCACTATTGCCAATGCCAATGGAAACAAGCCATTATTTCCATCTAAGGCAACTGCTGAAATTTAAACACCACCATAGAGACCCTTCAAGTGACAACCATCCACCCCTATGAAGGGCCTACATCCATTAATGAACCCTGCTTTTCATTGCATCAAATGATATGAAAATTCTTTGGAACAATGGATATTGAGGAATCAGTAAGGTCTGATTCTTCTTCATCTTTTGAGACTGGAGTAAGGGGTAGGTCATAATTTATGACCACCAAGCTACCAAGGTTTGTTTTCTTGATTTCCTTAGCATATGTTGGCAACAACACATATTGGCTCCCATGATCACCCTTCGGCTCCTCCTTGCACCTCCTTTTGGCTCTCAATCCCAAACATTTTATTTAGTTTCACTTGCATAATATCTAAGCCCATGTATGGATTGTCCTTAAAACTTTCAACCATTTTTTAGCAATCCAAGCTGATGTAGCTTTAGTGTTTGTGTTCATCCTACTACATGTGTGAGTAGGTACTAAGGTTTTAATCTTTTAGGTGATCCCATCTGGAAGTGGAAATGCATGAATTCTCCAAGGGCAGCCCTCAGCAGCACATTGGACTGTTACTCTAGACTTCTCATTTTTATCCCTTACTATCTTGAAACTAGTTTGCACTTTATAGTCCCTCAATCTAGCTCTGAAAGTATTCATTTCTGGAAAAATCATCTTCTCTTCCAATACAACTTCTCCATCTTGATTAAGATATGGCTCTTTTCTATTGTAGGTACCATCATACTTCTTGCCTGGAAACCCCATCTCTTCATCATTTAGACAGTCTACTTCATCATCATAATCATCATTAGTACTAGAATATGCCATTTCATCATCACCAGATTGGTAATCACTAAGTTCATCATGATCATCTTCACTTGAGTACTCATTATCATCATCACTCAAGATCTCATTGCAACTGATCGATTCATTTTCATCCTCAACAGTTGCATTCTAATCCCTATCATCATTACTAAGCCCATAAACATTGTCCTCATGGTACTTTTCATCTACATCTACAATATGGTACTCTTGCTCTACATCTACAACATCTACTCCATGATTTCCACCTCTACCATTTCCATTTCCACCATTATTTTTATGTCCACCATCACTCATTCCAATAGAATATGCTATGTCTACATACAAGTTAATAGTTTTACACCTACCTTGCACATAAAACATGTCTAGCACATCAAGATCATTTTCTATTAGTCTCCTTGTCTCAGTACCAAGCATATCGCAATGCAATATGATTGCTATTGCTTCACTACAAGAAATGTGAGAGAGGACTGTTGCAGTCACATCCTTCAAGGCATCAATGTAGTAATACATATTTTGGTCAACATCATACACTTTTTCCACTTTTCCTTTGTAGTTGATGATTAAATCAAAATAAGGAAATGCAGCCATACTGTGATCATAATAAAGTACCAATTAATTCCTAAGACGTACTGCACTCATCAATTAACTGAAGAAAAGAAGAAAAAATGAAGAAAAGCCCTAATAAAATAATCAAACCCATACAATCACAAATTCATAAGAAAAATAATGTAACAATTAACTCCTAAGATGTACTGTACTCAACAATTAACTGAAGAAAAGAAGAAAAAAATGAAGAAAATCCCTAATACAATAAGCAAGCAAATACATTCACAAATTCATAAGAAAAAATAGCCACAAAAAAAAAAGGACATATAATGAAGTAACAATTAACTCCTAAGATGTTAGTACTCAACAATTAACTGAAGAAAAGAAGACAAAAATGAAGAAAATCCCTAATACAATAAGCAAGCCCAAACATTGACAAATTCATAAGAAAAAGTATATTTTCTATAAACAAAACCCAAAAAATTCACAAATTCATAAGAAATCCCTAAATTGCACTATTATTATACTAATATTAAACAAATCCATCTTTTTTAGTGACAAATTTTGCAAATAAAATAAAATCCCTAAACATACATCTCATAAATAAAACCCAGAAAATCACAAATTTATAAATATTCAACAAATTCCTTTTTTCCAGTCAAAAATTTTGCAAATCAAATAAAAGCCCTAAACATACATCTCATAAATAAAACTCAAAAAATCACAAATTCATAACAAATCCCTAGACCATACTATTATTATAGTAATATTTAACAAATTCCTTTTTTCAGGTAAGAAATTTTGCAAATAAAATACAAGCCCTAAATATATATTTTCAAAGAAAACCCTTTTCACATATATCTCATAAAATCAAACCCAAAATAGAAACAATTTATAAGAAAAAAGACGGAAAAACAAAATCGAAAACCCTAAACTCAAAGTAATCATATTCAAAGCGTAATGAGTTCGAAATCTTATTTGGAAGCCGTAACAACAACTTCTCACTGATGAAACTCTTTTACATTGTGCATTGGCAACGATGATCGAGCCAAAATTGAATAGCTTCTTCGTCTTTTGCACATAGATCAACCTTCTTCACGTTGCTTACTGTCATTTCTCTCTCTCTCTCTCAAGAATTCGATATGTATTGTGAATGTAGCCTGATTAGGGATTTTGTGAACAAAGGGAATTTTCGTCTTTTCTCAGGCAAAAACAAGGGTAATATGGTCGTTTGCATAGGCTACTAACGTCGTTTGTGCAAATTAGACGGAATGGGGAAATCTTGACATTATCAGGTAAAATATGGGAGGTTACTGTAATTATTGAAACCACATGGGAGGTCCCTATATTTGTCAAAAATCTCAGAGGTAAGTGTAATTTACACATTCATATAAACAATATATATATAGAGGAAATATCATTTTCTCCCCCCAAATTATCACACGTTTTCACGCTCACTCCCATACTTCGATTTATTTCAATTTAGTACCTAAACTTTCCACAAATTGATTAATTAGACCCCTCGGTCACCTTCCGTCCATAATTGGATAAAATGTGATGAGCTGTCCCCCTGAACTATCTTTTGGAGGGAATATAAGAGGGTTTCCTTACAAAATAAGTTGGTGTGATAGACAGTTCAATTAGGGCTTCATTGGGATCAAAATCGGTTTTAGGGTTTTCAAATTTCTTATTCGAAATCGAAATCAAAGTTCATCAATGAACGAAGGGCACGAATTAACATTGAATCATGGGTTGGGTTCGAAGAGAGAAGGATGGCAAGTGAAAGAATCGACCAATTGTTTATGGTATTTACTTTTAATATTTGTTTAATTTTGAAGCTAATGATTATGAAAAATCGATTTCTAATATAATGGATGGTACTCCTCATTTCTATGTAAATGTAGCTTGTGTTGATTTTGGTTGCCATTAGATGGATGGATTCCAATTGTGTGTTTTGAATTAATGCCACTGATAGGTTTTTTATTCATTGCACGAATGTCATTTGATGGATGGATGCCAGTGATAGGTTTTTGATTCATTGGTTGCCATTTGATGGATGGATGCCAGTGATAGGTTTTTCATTCTTTGGTTGCCATTTGATGGATGGATGCTAGTGATAGGCTTTTCATTCATTGGTTGCCATTCGATGGATGGATGTCAATGATAGGTATTTTATTCATTGGTTGCCAAGGGGCCTTTCAAAGAGGCCACCAATTAGTTATTTTGATGGATGGATGACAAAGTAACACACAATGCCACTTTTTTTTTTTTTAATTAAATGATAATGCCTTGTTTTTTTAAGGACGAACACAAATCGTTTTTTAAGGGACAAACATAGGCTGTGATGCTCTGTTTTTTTTAAGAGTAAAACCTTAACACAAAATTTGAAATTTTCATTCAAAATACTTTCCTTATTACATTTCATTTATAATATTTCCCTCATTACATTCATTCATTCATAATAGTCCCCCCTATTATATTCTTTCTTACACTAAATTACAAACCACATTGATAAAATGATGCACCATGAGGCAGCCAACCATATCCATAGCTTTCTCTCTCTTCTATTTCTTATCTGCAATCTTGTTTCTAGCTTATTGACCTTCTTCAACAGCCCAGGGATGATTTGCACTGCCCGTGAGCACATAGGTGGGTCTACCTAGGTGAACTGATTACAACCATTAGTGGGACAACTGAGAAACCTCCTACCAAGATTTGTATCAGTCCATGATGTTTGTATCACCCTTCGTCTTTTACAGAAAATACACCCTTCATCTTCCACAGAAAATGCATCTTGGGTCTTCCATGTCACTTGAACTCCATCTTCCGTCACTTAAACTCCATCTTACTTCAGTTGAGCTCGATCTTCCCAGATTTCTTGACCCTCTATTCCTCATTCTCTCTTACCACTGAAAAGATGCTCTCTTTTTTTTTTTTGTTAGGAGCTTGCCTCTATTATATAGTAGAAGGGAGAGGTTGCATATGGTGGGAAACCTTCTTATATTCCCTCCAAAAGATAGTTCAGAGAGACAGCTCATCACATTCCATCCAATTGTGATGAAGGTGGCGAGGGGTCTAATTGATCAATTTGTGAAAAGTTCAGGTACTGAATTGAAATAAATAGAAGTATGAGGGTACGCGTGAAAAATGAGTGATAGTTTGGAAGGGAAAATGATATTTCCTCATATATATATATAATATATACATATATATTATGAAAATGTTCTAACAATTCCGCACCATTTTCAAAATATATGAAAATAACAACTCAGTTAGATTAGGAAAATTTATGCATTAGTAAAGGTATCTTTCGATTTGAATCATTCACTTAGTAAAAACACATCAAAATTAATCCAGATGGCATAATAGACTTGTCTTTGAACTAGCGACCTTATACAACTAACCAGGCACGTTTCACACAAAAATTTTCTTCTCCTTAAGTAATTCAAAAAGTCAACAATTGGATTGGTCTTGTGTCTATATCCTGTTTGATGAACGCTTTAGAGTCAAGCCTTTGGACTCATAAGAAGAGGCACTATCTTCTATACTCACATAGGTAAGTTTATTGAGAGTACCCTTGTAACTATAATACCCTAACTAACATTGTTGTAAACTTATTAAAAACTAAGTAGCTTAACCTCCTCAATTAGCAATACAGGTCCTAAACATTTTACTTTGAGATGGTTATAAAAATAAAAATTTTAAGTGTTTGCAATCACGACATATGGTGTGCTTGGGCTTATTGAACTCAAGGACTTGATGCTTCTTCAAGCGTTGAGTCGAGTTTTCACCATAAGTGATTACGTTACTTGGGCTTTAGACAGATCACCTTGATGTTTTCTACATCAAATCCCTTGCAAGTATTTTTTAGATAATTCACAATCACGTGGGCTAGATTCTTACATAGCTATGTGTTACTATAGTTTATGACGTGATCAACATGTCTAGACTAACAATCACTGTCATAATTATCAACTCATACTGATGATGAGTTTGTATCTTGAAAATTCAAGAAAAACCTGTGACAAAAATACCATGCCATTCCATCTTTTTTGTTACAAGAAACTAAAATAATGTAAAAATCATCTCTTCAATTCTAAGAAATAAACCCCCACCAAAAGTAATCTTTATTTACTCTTAAGCCATGGTTTCTATGCTAAGTGTTCAAACATGCGCCTATGTATCATTTCGAATAACCGGATACCCACTTTAACATATAAACTAACCCTTTCAATAATTTTGAGACGTTAACTTGTGGGATTTAAACAACCAAATACTTAAGATATGAAGAACTAACACTTTCTCATCTTAAATTTCATGATTTGCATTTGTATCTATTTTGAATCATAAATTGACCAACCAGTATAAAACTTTCATCCTAATACAAGTTACATAAATTAGAAATTCTAATTTAATTAAATTTAGAAAATTTACCGAGTATATAACATATACTCCATATTTTCTCAAGTTCTGAGAATTCACAAACCCAAAAATCATATCCTAATTTTAATAATTAAAATCATAACTTGATTTTAAAAACACATTTTTAAAACTTTCACAAAATATATTTTAATACTTGTGGCCCTTTTCTTAAATCCAAAATGAGGATTTTAAGTTCAAACCATGATCCTATGGCCCCCAAATTTTTCCATTAAAATTCAAAATTGATTAACTAGCATAAGCCAAGCAACCTAAATAACTAAAAATTCATTACATCGGCCCCCTAAGATGCCCATTATGTTGGGTCGTTCTCATGGGCCCATTAATTAATGTAAAACCAAACAACTCATTGGTCATTACTATTTAGGCCTAGATTAAAAATTAAGAACATTACTTACATTACTTAATGGAACCAAACAGTCTGGTCCATACCGAGAATTAAATGAAGAGACACCTTTGTATGGAACATATAATGTCAATAATTTCTTCCATTTCTAGTGGCCATATCAATGGCATCAGCACACCACTAGCCAAACGATGCATCATTTTGCATACAGACCTGCATAAAAATTTAATTTCGGCTCCTTTTGGCAATACCAAAAAATTGGTTCGCTATCCTATTTGTGACAAAATTGAACCGATGAGATTTATTGATAAAGAACTCGACCCTTTTGATTTTGATGTGAACCTAAAAGATTCAAGTTACTTCACTTCAGCTGTTATTTCTCTTGACAAGCTACACTTCTAGCAAATTTGACCAAACACATAATAATTCCAATTCTAAATAATATGGGTCAAACTTGTAAACAATGAATCAATCATCAAACAACAAAACAACAAAAAACATGAGTTTCATAAGCAAGACACCAACAAGTCAAGTTCTGTTCATGAGCTAAGATTATCATGATCAACTTCTTGTTACATTTTGTTTGCCTACGACTTTGCTTGTCATAAGGTGTTCTAAATTTAAGACACTGCCTTATCTCTTTGATGAGGTCCAAGAATTATGCTAAGATTGAGTATCTAATGCTTTTTAAAACAAAAAGTTTTGTGTCTTTATACATATCCAATAATAAACTCAAATTTATTGGCACAAGACAACTTGCATGTAATACCATGCAAACAAACTATGTTACATTAAAATAATGTGTAAATGTTGATTTGTATCAATGCATAAATAAAATTATTCATATGAAAATGCATGCCTTTTCACATAGAACAAAATATAATTACCTTTAATCACTTATAGTTTCCTTCCAAAAAGTTGAATACATAAACAACTCAACCCTCTTATCATAACATCAGAACCAATGTCGGGAAAAGCTTCGCAAATCATAATCGACTCCTTCAATTAAACACCTCACCAATATTGGCTCATAAACATTAATCCGCTTCCATCTTTTAGCAAATATGATCTTAAGATTGAGGAAATATCGTCTTAAGATTGTTGGTGCAAAATTGGTAAATGTGATGGAAGATGATAAAATTATCCGCGAATCCGCCTCCAAGATACAATGAAACCTAGTCTAAAGACTTATGTCTGACTTTGTTATGTATGAACGAAATCAAATCCCAAATACCTTTAGATTTTCTAATACACCAAGTATAAGAGAAAAATAACAGCATGAATCATTGAAAGAAATTCCATGGATTTTCTATGAATATTGTATATCCAATTGTCAACCCATTCTGCCTTTATATAGGTATAGATTTGTGTCCCTTACATCAAATGTTGTGTCCTTTAGATTCAAAAATGACACCCTTTAGATCAAAGAGTCATGTCTTTTGGTTTAAATCAAAGAGAAAATATCATTTCACCCCCCTCCCATTTTCATGCATTTTTCAATTTGACCTCCAGATTTCGATTAATATCAATTTTACACCAAACTTTCGAAATTTTGATCAATTTGGCCCCTGCCGTCACATTCCATCTACAATTGGACGGAATGTGCTGACATGGGGGCAAATCGATTTTTAAGATATAGTTTGGAGGGTAAAATGAAATTTCAAATGAACTTTGGTGCCACATCAGCACATTCCGTCCAATTGTAGACGAAATGTAACGGTAGGGGCTAAATTGATCAAAATTTCAAAAGTTTGGATGTAAAATTAATATTAATTGAAGTCTGGGGGTCAAACTGAAAAATGCATGAAAATTTGGAGGTTAAAATGATATTTCCTCTAAATCAAATGATTGCACTCCATGGTTTAAATTCAAATGACACACTTCTCTATTAATTCATATAAACAAAATATATATTATATATGCACATATATTATGAAAATGTTCCAACACTAAGTTAAAAGTACAATAGTATTGATAATTAATTTTAAAAAAATGTCAATTATATAAAAAAATCACTTTATGAAAAATTACTCTAGAGAATTACACATACGTTCACATACATATATACTTTAGCTATTACCACCATTGTACCAAAAGATCATTCATTTTTCTAACTCAAAGTTTCTTTGAAATCAAATAAAAATTGAATATCATGAATGTTAAATACAATATTTATGTACATATGTAATTATATTTATACTCACAAACATACGGTTTATTACACTCTATTATATTTTGAGAAAATTTTATTTCCCTTTCCCAAACTATACCCCTTTGATCAATTTCACACCTGAATTTTTGATATTGTCAATTTACTCCCTCACCTATTTAAATTATCATCAATTTTTCCCCTACCGTCATATTTAAACGGAAAAAGTTTAAAAAAAATTATATTTTGGCTGCAAATTTCAAATTATAGATCCAAATTTGCCTATTATCTTTTCCTTTCGCACCCAAACCATCTTCTCTCCTCTATCAACCAAACAACCATCACCGCCACCACCACTGCCATATCAATGTATTGCCCCCTCAAACTCAAATAGGTTCTAACATAGAAACCTATTTGAGGTTGAAAGTGAGAGAACTTATAGAGACTGCAGAAGCAAAAACAAAAAAAAAAAGAAAAAAAGATTGGGATTCAAATCTAGATTGAAGGAATGGAAGATTGAGATTTAACGTCTGCAGTGGAGGTGGTGGTTGATTGGTTGCTGGAGATTGGGATTAACACAGATATGTGTTAAAACTCTAGTAGGCAATGAAGGTAAGGTTGCCAATCGACCGCTCGCCGATAAACTAGAAAGATAGGCCAAATCTTATAGCTCTGATACCATATTAAGATAATTGTATATATATATATATAGAGAGAGAGAGAGAGAGAAAAAAAAAAAGAAGAGAATCTCTGTATATTGAATAATATTGTGTTAAACTATTGCTAGAGGTAACCTATATATAGGACTTATATGGAGTGTTAATCAAGAAACTATGAGAATAAGAAAACCTATAGAAATATGTAAACCTAACAAATATGAAAAACAATATATTCTATATATACTTTAACATAATGGAGTAGCTAGCTCATCATAAATTTTCTTTTAAATGTTGATTAAAAGGTTGCTCTCGACAAAATTGTATCATTTCTGATTATAATTGAAATCTGATTCAAAACCAAATAATTAGAATAAAATAATCACAATTATGCATCCTAACCTAAACTTAATTCAACTCCATTAACCAAGCCTATATAAGGCTTATTTGACTTAAGACTCTCAAATTACACCTACACATCTTCCTTGACCTCAAAAACGTGTGTGTGTGTGTGTGTGTGTGTGTGTGTGTGAGAGAGAGAGAGAGAGAGACTGAGAGCAACAATTTGTAGGAGATTGGAGATTTGACTTGGAATTAAGCTAGAAATTTGAACAATTGGAAAGAATGACATAATATTCTTGCTAATCCAAGACTCTAAGTGAGTAATCAACTCCTATCTTCTATATTTCAATCATAAATTATGTAATTCAAGAAGTTTGAGGATTAAACAAGAGAATTGAACTTATGAAGAAGGGAAGAAGTGTTGGAAATGGTTATAAATTCTGGGTAAAACTAGAATTTTATCCTAAGTTTGGTCTAATATTTAGGTGGGCCCCGTGCGTCGATTTACTCGGGTCAAAGTGGTAACGCGTTCTATGCTGCGTTGTGATTCACGTGGTATATTTGGTTGCTCAAAACCATTACCGAGTGAATGGAAAATTGAAGCCAAAGTGTGCTCCATGGAAATGGAGTTTTGGTGGAAAATCCTTAAAGGTATTGAATAAGGCTTGTCCCACATTGATTTGGTGTGAGGTTTTGAAAGGGTTTATAAGGCATGGGTTTGGTACTTAGGGTGTGCCCCAAGGGGGACCCAAGTGTTTTAGAGGGAGAGGTTATGGGCAAATTGGGTTAGACTCATTGGACCCAAAAATCACCACAAACGCGCGCGCACGGCCGCCGCCTTCCGTCCGGTCGGGCGGGTGTGAGTTTAGGTTGGGCTTGTTCGGCCCAATACTAATCTTTTTGGGCCGAAAATATTTGAATTTAATTTTATTAGTTTGGTATTATTGCACACCCAAATAGGGCCCTTCCCGTTTTTGTATCTGTTTAAATTTAAACCTAACATATTCAAATCTGTTTGAATTCAAAGCCAACAGGTATCATACCTATTCAATTCAAAACTAAGAACGACCTTTACATCTATAAATAGACCAGCCTCCCATTTGGATTTTACTCCAATTTTTTCGTACTCCATCCTCTGCTATAAATATCTACATTTTGCTGCATTTAATTTTTGAAAGAAAGAGTGTAAACACTTAGTGTGTTCGTAAGGCAAACAATTTGTAGTGTTGCTATTGTTTGTAGAAGATCATTTCATCCTGGGAGATAGACGTCCAAATTCTGAAAGCACCGTGGAGAGGACGAATCTGTCTTAAGAACACAGTGTCAAACACTGGACTTGATCAGTTTATAATTCGAACAAGTTAAATCAAATAAGTTATTTAATTTATTTTCAGTGTTATTATTATTTGTTTAAATCAGATTTTAATTTTGTTTTTGTAACAAAATAAAATCTATTTTTATTTATTTATTTTTTATTTCGAGTTTGATTTTTGTAATAAAACAAATTCTCTCATTTTCTTTATTTCTTTAAATTCTAATTGTTGTTTTGTACACAATAGAATTAAAATCTTTTAAATACAGTGAAGATTGTTTCAACAATCTTAAGACAGATTATTTTTGGTATCTTCATTATATTTAATTTTCTGTGTTTCCAAAGTAATATTCTGGTTGGAAAAACAAATAGTGGTTTATGCTATTTGACAAATAGTAGTAATATACTGTCTCTTTTCTTTGACAACTAGTAGTAATATACTGATGTCATTAACAATTGCAGAATATTATTTGGTGTTACAGAAAATTATTTTGGTATTTTATTTTTCTAATTTTAGTAACAAGGAAAATAAAATTATTTTGTTGTTATCATTTATTTTCTGATTTTAGTAACTAGAATTTATTTTCTGGTTTTGGTAACTAGAAAATTATTTCATGTTTTTCTGATTTTTGTAATCAGATATTATTTCAGTATTTTATTTTCTAGTTTTAGTAATAAGGAAAATAAAATTATTTTATTTTCTAGTTTCAGTAACAAGAAAAAATAAAATTATTTTGTGTTATAATTTATTTTCTGGTTTTAGTAACTAGAAAATTAATTTGTGGTATTTTATTTTCTAGTTTTAGTAACATAGAAAATAAAATTATTTTGTATTATAATTTATTTTGTGGTTTTAGTAACTACAAAATTAATTTTGTTAATCAATCATGTAATTTTGTGTTTCGGTTACAATCTGTAAATATTATATGTGACTTATGGTTTCATTTGGGAGATCACTTAATTTTTGAACCCTTTGTGAAAAGGTGTTAATTCTTTTGACTTTTTCATAGTTCATTATGAGTATACATGGAAGTATTTAATTCTGGAGTTATATATTAGTTTTACAAACTAAATTTTAGTTTTATTATAAAAAAACCTTTGTAGCAAGAATATTTTCTTATTGATTTTCTGAATCATTCTTTATTTTTTGTGTATAGATCCGTAGTCGTGAATAGTTTCTGCAAATGAGTCGAAAAAATATATATATTCACAAGGACATTTGAATGCATATTTAATTAGTTTATTTATGTATAAATCAAACTGATTAAATGAAGGTATGTTTAGTCATTTTGGAGTTTAAAATTCAAAACGCATTGAAGTTTATTTATGAGTTGAGAATCTTTTCATTTCATGATGCAAGTTTTGGGATCATGTATGATTAATTTATTTTGTTAATTCATTATTTTTAGTTGATGCGTTTGATATGCATTTTTGATATCAACTCAAGTTATTTCTTTAAAAAATAATGTCATGTGAGTTGGAATGATAAATTGTTATGTTGACTTTGGACATAAGCAAATTAATTTGAATATTTCTAATCAATTTTGAACGGGTGTTTAAACACCAGAGGATTTTAAACATGGAGATGCATGCAGTTATATCGTTCCATTTAATTGGAAGAAAATATAAGAAATCTTTTATTATTAGTTTGTTTAAAATTTGTGACATGAGATGTCATTAATTATTATTTTACTTGCGTAGTAGAATTTGTTAAACCATTTTATTTATATGGGGTGTATCTCTTGCATTAGATGAGATATTTTAATTTTCTTCTGTCACAAATATTTTTTATGAAAGTGACATTTATTCGTAAATGAGTTGCAAGTATGCATACAATCAAATGAGTTTTCTGACTTGTTTGATTTTTAGGCAAAATCTTTATGAGGATATGATTTTGTCAAAACATTAATTCTAATTTGTGTAATCATAATTATTTTGGATTTTTCATGAATCATGTTTTGAAATTTATGAATCAAACACATCATAGACAACAAGTGATGGATGTTATATTTTGATTTATATTAGAAGTGATAGGGGTGGTGAATATTATGCACCATTAAATGAATTTTGTGCACAACATGGCATTATTCACCAAACTCTGACCCTTATTCTCCTGACAAAATGGAATTGCTGAAAGGAAGAATAGAACCCTAAAAGAAATGATGAATGCCATGTTACTAAGTTCAGGTTTACCACAGAACTTGTGGACGGAAGCAATATTGTCTGCTAATTATGTTGTTAATAGAATACCCCACAAGAAAACCAACAGCACTCATTATGAATTGTGGAAATGTCGACCACCTTCCTATAAATACTTAAAAGTGTGGGGGTGTTTGGCAAAAGTGGAAGTTCCTGTTCCTAAAAAGATTAAGATTGGACCAAAAACAGTAGATTGTGTGTTTATTGGTTATGCTCAGAATAATAGTGCATATCGGTTTCTGACTTATAAATAAAAAATACCTGATATAAATGTGAACACTATTATAGAGTCAAAGAATGCTGTGTTTTTTGAACATGTCTTTCCTTACAAGAAAGGACAGGAATTAAGATCACAGAAAAGAACTTATGATTGTACACAAAGTCAAGAGACTAATGACAATCAAACACAAGAGACTAGTAATGGTCTCAACCAACAAGATTTAACTAATGATGAACCAAGAAGAAGCAAGAGAGCGAGAACATCTAAATCCTTTGGTCCAGATTTTCTGACATACTTGTTAGAAAATGAACCTCAAAGCTTTAAGGCAGCAATGACAGGTCCTAAAGCACCTTTGTGGAAAGAGGCTGTTAATAATGAAATTGAATCCATTATGCAAAATCATACTTGGGAATTGGTGGATCTTCCACTAGGTTCTAAACCTCTTGAATATAAATGGATATTCAAGAGAAAAATGAAAGCAGATGGTTCAATTGACAAGTATAAAGCAAGACTTGTAGTTAAAGGTTACAAACAAAAGGAAGGTCTAGACTATTTTGACACATATTCCCCTGTGGCAAGAATAACATCCATTCGCATACTTATTGCTATAGCAGCGTTGTTTAATTTAGAAATACATCAAATGGATGTTAAAACAGCTTTCTTAAACGGTGATCTAAATGAAGAGATCTATATGGAGCAACCCGAAGGGTTTGTAGTATCTGGGCAAGAAAAGAAAGTTTGTCGACTTGTAAAATCCCTTTATGGATTAAAACAAGCACCTAAGCAATGGCATGAAAAATTTGATCATGTAATGCTTACTAATGGGTTTAAGATAAACGAATGTGACAAATACGTCTATGTTAAAAACACTGACCAAGGATATGTCATAGTTTGTCTTTATGTGGATGACATGCTTATCATTGAAAGCAATCAAAACATGATCAAATCAACTAAGCAAATGCTTAACAAAAGATTTGATATAAAAGATATGGGGGTCGCAGATGTTATATTAGGAATGAAAATTACTAAAACATCTGACGGATATGCATTATCTCAATCTCATTATATTGAGAAAATTCTTGATAAATTTATCAAGGATGATTTGAATTTAGCTAGAACACCTGTAGACATCAGTTTTTATTTATCGAAAAATAAAGGTGATGCAGTGTCTCAGTTAAAATACTCCCAAATCATTGGAAGCCTAATGTACCTAATGAATTGTACTCCTCCTGATATAGCTTATGCTATCAGTAAATTGAGTAGGTACACTAGTAACCCTGGAGAAGACCATTGGAAAGCGACCATTCAGGTTCTTAGATATCTAAGATTTTCTCGTGATCATGGTTTGAAGTTTACTCGATATCCAACAGTACTCGAAGGTTATTGTGATGCCAATTGGATATCGGATACTAAAGATTCAAAATCCACTAGTGGATATGTCTTTACTCTAGGAGACGCTGCTGTTTCTTGGAAGTCCACGAAACAAACTTGCATCGCACGATCCACAATGAAATCCGAGTTCATTGCTTTAGACAAAGCAGGTGAAGAAGCAGAATGGCTTCGTCACTTCTTAGAAGACATTCCAATGTGGCCAAAACCTGTGCCAGCTACTTGTATTAATTGTGATAGTCAATCTGCAATAGGCAGGGCACAGAATCATATGTATAACGGTAAGTCACAACATATTCGTCGTCGACATAATACCGTTAGGCAGTTGTTGTCAAATGGAATAATTTCAATAGATTATATAAAATCTAAAGAGAATATTGCGGATCCGTTAACAAAAGGTTTGACAAAAGAGCTAGTGTATAGTTTATCGAAGGGAATGGGATTAAAGCCTATTACATAAGAGTCATCATAATGGTAACCCTACTTGTATGACTGGAGATCCCAAGAACTAAGTTTAAAGGGACAACTAAGTTATATATGGCTCGCCAGAAATCACCAAGGGATTAAAATTCCTACCCATTCATATGGTGAGAGTGATATCTGCAACATATGTTGTCTACAGGGGTATAAGGATAAGCTTTGCTTTTAATGATTACTTATATCTTGATTAAGGCATAAAATCAAGACGAGTATGAGGAGATACTTACAATAAGAATCACCTATATGAGTGTTGAACTGGGGCCGGTTCTATGAGAATGAAAGAGGCTACATTCTCTAGAAATACTCATGAAAACCAGGTGCGTTCAAGGCCAAAATGAACACAACAGTGAGAACTACGATGTGTCAGAAGATATTTTGTGTGAAATCTATTGTCTTGGCTTATACAAACGGCTGAACAATTCAAGGCATTGCGTCCATTGGTTAGCCAGTAAGTCTGATAGGTTATCACTAGGGAAGGTTTAAGGTCGAAAACTACCTATCCTGATACAAGATGTTTTCGACTTATACTCTTTCGATAAAGTCTGCATATTGTTGCATTTCCATTGTCATCAAATTCCATTTATGTGGGGGATTGTTGGAAATGGTTATAAATTCTTGGTAAAACCAGAATTTTATCCGAAGTTTGGTCTAATATTTAGGTGGGCCCCGTGCGTCGATTTATGCGGGTCAAAGTGGTAACACGTTCTATGCCGCATTGTGATTCACATGGTATATTTGGTTGCTCAAAACCATTACCGAGTGAATGGAAAATTGAAGCCAAAGTGTGCTCCATGGAAATGGAGTTTTGGTGGAAAATCCTTAAAGGTATTAAATAAGGCTTGTCCCATATTAATTTGGTGGGAGGTTTTGAAGGGCTTATAAGGCATGGGTTTGGTACTTGGGGTGTGCCCCAAGAGGTATCCAAGTGTTTTAGAGGGAGAGGTTATGGGCAAATTAGGCTAGACCCATTGGACCCAAAAATCACCACACTCGCGCGCACGCGGCCGCCGCCGTCCGTCCGGTCGGGTGGGCTGGGCTTGGACGCGAGTGTGAGGTTGGGTTGGGCTTGTTCGGCCAAATACTAATCTTTTTGGGCCAAAAACATTTGAATTTAATTTTATTTTTAGTAAAATAAAATCTAGAATTCAAATTAAACATTCTAATTAAACTGTTTTGGATTTACTGTACATCCAAACAGGGCCTTTCCCGGTTTCAAACAGAAATAAACTAGTTTGGTATTATTGCACACCCAAACAGGGCCCTTCTCGTTTTTGTATCTGTTTAAATTTAAAACCAACAGATTCAAATCTGTTTGAATTCAAAGCCAACAGGGATCATACCTGTTTAATGCAAAACTAAGAGCGACCTTTACATCTATAAATAGACCAGCCTCCCATTTGGATTTTACTCCAATTTCTTCATACTCCATCCTCTGCTATAAATCTCTGCATTTTGCAGCATTTAATTTTTGAAAGAAAGAGTGTAAACACTTAGTGTGTTCGTAAGGCAAACAATTTGTAGTACTGCTATTGTTTGTAGAAGATCATTTCATCCTGGGAGATAGACGTCCAAATTCTAAAAGCATCGTGGAGAGGATGAATCTGTCTTAAGGACACAGTGTCAAACACTGGACTTGATCAGTTTATAATTCGAACAAATTAAATCAAGTAAGTTATTTAATTTATTTTCAGTGTTATTATTATTTGTTTAAATCAGATTTTAATTTTGTTTTTGTAACAAAATAAAATTTGTTTTTATTTATTTATTTTTTATTTCGAGTTTTATTTTTGTAATAAAACAAATTCTCTCATTTTCTTTATTTCTTTAAATTCTAATTGTTGTTTTGTACACAATAGAATTAAAATCTTTTAAATACAGTGAAGATTGTTCCAACAAGAAGAGCATATCATGCATGCATGCTCATGCCTTGACAATTTGAATTTGTTTTCCAAGAATTCTCACATGCATGTGTTTACCTTAGCTTTGTTTTGAGAATTCATCACATTCCATGTTATTTTACCTTATTTGATCATGTTTGGAAAGGTTGAAGTTTATATCAACTTATGCATGTTGTGTTTTCAAGTTTAAGTTTGATTTTGAACAACTGCCATGCTTTTGGGCCTTGATTTTGCGAAATGATCTTTAATTCATGATATTTTATAAGTTTACAAGAGTTTTCTCAAGTTTTAGCCCAAAAGAATGAGTTTTGATGCCTTGGAATTAAGTTTTGGAGCTTAGAGAGAAATATGGAAATTCAAGAATTCGCACTCTTCGCTCGAGCGGTGAAAGTTGCGCTTAAATGAATAATTCAAGGTCCCAATACTTTTGCAGACATGAGCCTTCGCTTGAGCAACTACTCTTATTTTTGAACCTTGGCTCGGCGACGAAGTTCATTTCGGCGTAAAATGAGAGCTCATAGAAGTCTTGCAGACCAGGGGGTCTGCTCGAGTTGTGCTCGAGTGAATTGCCCTATTTTTGAAAATTTAACTAAGTATTTCAATTTACATTTTGGCATCCTTATTACATCCTAGGCATTCCTAAGCCTTAATTAAGACATAATAATGAGGATAAGAATTAGAAACACACCAAGATAGAAAAGAAATAAGTTGTGCATTTTCCAAGCATGTGTTTCAATGTGTATTCGTTATGTGTTTGTGTAGGTCACGCGTCATAGAATATCTGATCAATCTACTTTGTCATCTATCTGCTTTGTCTGTTTTACTACTGGAGCTATCTGTGAGCAATAATCTGTAAAGTTATGTTCAACTTTAAGTATTTTCTGAATGATATGATATGATTTGTTTTCTGAAATGCTATATTCTGTATGAATGAATGATTGTCTGAATTTCTAAAATGTATTCGTGACATCCTTAGTATCATGTGATATCTGTTATTTGTTACTTGGTACTAGAGGTTCTATCATGGAACTAGTTAATCATAACCATTATATGCTTTATATCTGCTCTGTATTTGACTGTTCCATGTGATCATGGATCATCTGTACGTCCCATACAATTATGGGTCATTTGTTATGTTAGCACTAATGGATATACCGCGTATGACTATCTGTGAATTCTTAATTCTGAATATGAATATGAATATGAATATGAATCTATTTTTGACCCTGAACTCTGATTTCTGAATCTGTTACAGACATCATTCATTAATACCTTTACTCTGTTATTATTCACTAGGTTTCAGTTCACTGTATTACTTGTGTATGTAAGTGATCAGGCCCATGACTAGGCTTAGTGATGATTGCCTGGAGATCTGTTTTGTCAACTAACCATTGCGCCTCCCAAGGAGGTTCTCGAGTTAAAGTGTGGTTTTGTTTCTGCAAACAAGTTTTTAAGTTTTTTTCTTCTTCTATTTGTCTAGACAGTTTTTATACACTTCGTATTTAGGGCTAAGTCTCTTTGACTGTATTTGTATTGGTGACGTAACACTAATGTAAATACGACATCATATATATATATAAATTTTAAATTTTCTGTCTTATGTATGTCTACACAGCTCTGTGGACATTATATTATGACATTTACTTCCGCTAGCCCCTTAATTTTGTCTAATCTGTTCAGAGGCCTTCGGTAATCCCAGGATTGCTAGTCGGTTACGATGCTAAACCTATAGGGGCAGGTTTGGGTCGTGACAAGTAACGAGGAGGAAGGGGTTTATAGCGATGGCGGCAAGTGGTGTTGATGGTGGCTAGTGTTTAAAATCATGATATTTAAATTCTGAATCTGGGAGGTCGGCGTCTAAATGGACATGAGGGTGTTGTCCAGTCCCGTGAGGGTCCATTATGGGTCATATTTTGATAATTCGAACTGTTCTTTTTGTCGGGCATGCCGCGTATATTATTCACACAAACAAATTAGATAAATCCAAAAATCGTAATCTATTTAATTTATCACATTTGTTTCAACCAAAAAAATAAAAATTGAATGGTTTGTTTTGAAAAAACATAATTGTTGACCATTTTCTAGTGACAGAAACGATAAATTAAATAGATTACGATTATCAAATCAATCTAATTTTGTGTAAATGATATATACGAAATGTCCGACAAAATGAACAATTCATATTATCAAAATAAGACCCCCTCGTGAACCACGATGAGTTCCCATTAATTAAGATTATGGACTAAAAGGAATCCTCCCTGGATACCTAATACTTAAAAAATAAAAAATAAAAAACTTGGCATCTTCTTAAATAAGAGTAGTAACAATAAGGGTTAATTATACTTTTCACCCCTATAGTTTCAATATGAACAATTCGATTCCTGCATTATAAGTCTAGTTTGAATTTGGTTTTTTTTTAATCTAAATTTTTGTTAATTTTGTTTACATGTGCACTTTAAAAAATTGACGATTATTCCAAAATTGTTAATTTTAACTTCCAATTAGATGAAAAGACCAAATTAAAACTACATTTTAAGTGTAAGAACTAAATTATTCAATTTAAAATTGGTAAATTACACTTTGACTTTTTATGTTTGACCATTTTTCCTCTTTGGCCCTTACGTACGTTTGTTTGTTTGTTTGTTTGTTTTGTTTTGTTTTTTTCATTATTTTGGCCTTTTATGTTTCAAGTATTCCCCCCCTCCCCCACCCTATTGCCTCTTAAGGTTTACTCAAGTAAAAAGTTAGATAGAAAATAACACATTAATAGTAGCTTGGTATAAAAATATTTTGTTATATATAAATCACATCTCTAACACAAACTCAAGTCCTAATACAATAATATTTTTTTATGTCATGTACCAGTTAGCGTGACATTTTCTATCTAATTTTGAATAGAAGTTAGTCTTAAGAGCAAATTGAAAAAAATTTAAAACGTGAAGGGTTAATGTGAAAAAAAAAAAATAATCAAAAACTAAAGTGAAAAAATGATCAAATATGAAAAGACAAAGTGTAATTTACCCATTTAAAATCATAAAGTTTAATGTAAAATTTAAATAAAAATATAAAAGCGAAAAAATGTGATTAACCTTTGGCTTATTTATACGAAAACCTCCTAAACTATTGAGAAATATCATTTTGACCCCTAAATTATAAAAGCATGCAAATAGACCATCTAAACTATTGAGAAATATTATTACCCCTTAAAATATAAAATCGTATAAATGAGCCCTTTAAACTATTAACGTGTTTCACTTTGATTTATTTCATTAGAGCATCCGCAAATTTTTACCTTTTCTTTTATCAAATTTAAATTTGATGAAAAAGTATTCAAAAATTATCTCAAATCCTTTCATCAAAGAGTAAATTACAAATACACTTCCTTATATTTGCTTAAAATATGAATTACCCCTATTATTCTAGAAATTATATCTCGACCCCTTTTATCAATAAATTATCAAGTTAATTAATAGTTTTTATTAATGTCAGAAATGTATTTCAATTAATAATTTAGATATTTATTATTGTATAAGAGAATAATTAGGAATTTTATTTTTGTAGTTAATTCTGTTAAATAAAAAATTCTTATAATGGAGTATTTGTAATTTTTCAAATCACATGTAACAATTCATATTTTAAGTATACCTCAAGGGATATATTTGTAATTTACCATTCATCAAATGTTCATGAAATTAAAGGAGACTCATTTTTTTTCATTAAATTGAGAACTCGTTAAATTTTTTTATCAAATTTGAATTTAATGAAAATTTGAAAAGACAAAGCATTGGAGATAATTGCTTTTCATCAAATTTGATGAAAAGTGAAATTTGGGTTGAGAATACAAATTTTAAAAAATATTTTGATGAAAATATTGAAATAGTTCATATCAAATTAAATTAATTTTTTTACTTAAATTTAAAATCAAATTAGATAAAAAAATTCAATAAATAATTTAAGATGGTCTTAAGACATCCAATTTATACACTTTTATAATTTATAGAATTTAATTATAAAATTTTATAATTTAAAAAATTAAAATAACACACGTCAATAATTTAAGAATAATGTTATATGTACAAATTAGTGTACTAATTGATAATGTGACATAATTTAAGAAAATTTTGATATTTATAATTTGTATAATGAATGAGATCAATAATAATGTCATAATTAATATTGATATACTAATTAGTATATTAAGGCCTTGTTTGGAAACATGCTATTTTAATAATTTTTTGACTTTTCGACAAAAATATGAGGTAAAAAAAATTAGTATATTTAGAATAATTTTTTGATTTTTTTATAAAAAGATGTGCAAAAAGTAAAGAGTAAATAGAATCTTTGATTTTTTAATATAAATTATAGATATAAACTTTTTAATTTTTTAATAATTTATTAATTTTTAAACTAAAATATACACCTCCAATAATTTAATAAATAAAGTGGATATAGAACAAACAAAGAATACAGTCAAATTCACGAGTCTTCACTCAAACTCCTCCTATCCTAGTCAATTTTCAACACTTTAACTGTCGGTCGGTGTTGCGAGCGAGCGTGATTCCCTCAATCTCCTCGCCCCCACCCTTCTCTCTCTCTACTCTCTCTCCTCCGACAAAAACACTCCAATTTTCCGCCATCACCGCTTTCTTCAAGCCCCACCAGTCCCCCTTTTCACGCTCTCTCTCTGAAATCTATTCATGTTTGATTCGATTTCTAGCCACTTTTCCTTTTCTTATTCGGTTTCTACTTTGCTCACTTAGCCAAATCTTCTTCCATGATGACTTTGATTTGTACGTAAATTCTCTACATTTTTTTTAAAAAAAAATTTATTTTCTTTTAAAGGGTTTTTGTAGTTGAAACGGAACAGAAGGGAATGGTGATTCCCAGGAAGATGTTTAATTTCTTAGTCAGGAAAGATGTCAGGAAAATTCTCAAGCGTAAGGACAGTGATGCTGGTGAGAGAGGTAACACTTTTTCCATCCAATTTTCTTGCAGTTTCTTTGGTTAGGGTTCTGGGTTTTCACCAATTTTCTCATTTTTATGCAATGCAGTTGTTTTTATGGTGGTCCTTTGCTCTTGTTTTTTTTAGTGGGTATTTGTTTTATTTATTGGATTTGATTGATCTGAAGAGGAATTTGGTTTTTGAGAAGGAACATGAAAGAGGGTTTAGTGTTCTCTGTTTGTAGCTTGATGTTGTTCTATTAGTTTTAACAGACTTAAAATTGCTTTTTTTTTTTAAGTGTAATTTTGTTTTGGCATCAATGTGAAGTGCATTTGGCTTGGCGTAGTGTGCTGGTGTTGCATGTTGTTTAACTTTGAAACTTGAGCACAAAACTTGAAATGAAAAAGAAAAAGGAAAAGAAAAAAACTATGAAACAATATTCTATTAGATGATGAAATAGGGAGATTTTCCAAAGTAATACCTCATCCAGTATTTTCAAGAAATTTGTCTTCCAAGTTCATTCTACCCCCTCTAAATAATAACAATAACCCATATCATAATATTCTGTAGAATTGATCACTACCATTATATTTAACATTTCCATTTATACTCCTTGATCATACAAAAGATGATATATGCGTGTATACATTCATAAATCTTAGATCCTAAATCTATAGCATATGAAATGTGTACATGAATTGAAATAAAAAAAGAATTAAATAAGTTTATGTCCTAATGGTTGCATCTTTCCAAGTCAATGCTTGGGTACAACAAAATGAGTTCAACTCAATACAGCCAAGGCATGTACAAAAATAATTACATCAATAGAAAGCAAAAGAAGCTTTTGGTTCTAAGTCCTCCCGAGCTATGTCATTGGTGAAGGCATGTCATCAGCATTTGAAAGTTGTTTTTCACATAGGGTGAGCTAAAGTTCGGTAGAGATATTTTAACACAATGTATAAACCTTAGCGAAGTCATAAGGTGAATGCATATGCATGCCATTTGTCAATGTTTTACATTTCCATTTCAAAACAATGCAATGGTATGATTATATATCAATTCATAAAAAAAAAAATCCTTTTATATCAGAAAACAGGGCAGTGGATATAAAATACTGAGAATCTCTAGGTACGTATCTACCAGTAGGCTATACAAGCACTACCAACTCCACCCTCATCATCAACAGATACATTCATTTCAAAACCCAACATCTTTTCCCTTTTCTTTTATAAACCAAATAACAATGATTTTTAAACAAAACCTCCTTTATTTTCAAAATAACATTTAAGTAAAGAAATTCTATATTTCAACATATCTCAACCATAAACACATTCCCATAACCTTTCTCAAGCACCCATTTGAAAACCCCTCTTTTACATTTCAAAATCAAACCCCAGGTTTAATTCAAAATCTCCCAAATCACTAAATTCTTTCAATGAACAAATAGCTGGACTAAAAATCATACCAAAGGTTGAAGAAATCCCTATCTCAAGATTAGAAGAAGAAAAGAGCAAGGGTTGAAGTTTGGCAGAGTCAAAAACAATATCCTCTCCATTTAAAATGAAGCTTTCTACGAGCTCTACCTTTTTTACTAAGAAACTAGGGTGGAGAAATCAATGAATTGAGAGTATTAAGGGTTTTACGGAAAAAACTAAGGAGTGTGTGAAGAATTTAGGGTATGGAATGTTTTAGAGAGAGAGAGAGGAAGTGAAAAAGTGATACAATCTCCCTTTTTTCGATCTGATATACGCATAGATCGCTCGAGCGTCAGACACAATAAATGACACCACTCGAGCGACCAAAACACCACTCAAGCACAAGAAATACCGCTCGAGCTAATATACCCCACTTCCAGAAGTTTTGTAGACTTGTAAAAAAAATATTAGGAGATTTCAAAGACTGCTCGAGCGATCAAAACACCGCTCAAGTGAACAAGTAAACTGGACAGTAATTCCTTTGAAAAATTAACTCCTAACCTGTTTTAAACACAACAATAACTCCCAAACAACCAAACTCCGTTAGCAATAATAGTAAGAGGTTATAAAAAATAGTTAAAGGTATGGAATTCCGTATTTAAGAACATGAAAAGGGTCAGGTTTAAGCCTGAACCGTTATAATCTCCTTCCTTAAGAAATTTCGTACCTGAAATATAAATCAAAGCAATGACCACCGGATTTAAATCAAATTATTGACCATCCACACTTGCTACAATGATAAATAGAGTCTTTTAACACAAAATATTACAATTCAACTTTCCAAAACATTTATAATGTTTACATTTCACAACGTGAATAAGATTTTCAATACAAGTCTCAAACATCAACAAACAGGTCTGAATATTTCTCACGGACGTCCACCTTACGCTTCCAAGTCGCCTCTTCAACCCCATGGTGTCGTCACAACACCTTAACCAACGGAATAGTCTTGCCTCTCAAGACTTGATCTCGTGTATCTAACACCTGAACTAGTCTCTCCTCGTACGAGGCATTCTCATCTACCTCTAACTCGATCCAATCTAACACGTGTGAAGGATCATGTTCATACTTTTGAAGCATATAGATATGAAACACGTCATGAACCTCGGAAAGTTGGGGCGGCAAGGCCAACAGTAAGCTATCTCCCCAATCCGCTCTAGAATCTCAAAAGACTCAATAAATCTAGGAGACAACTTTCTGCTCTTCTCAAATCTTATCAAACCCTACCTCGGTGATATTTTAAAAAACATGTGATCTCCTACCGCAAAAGATAAAGGTCTCGTTCTACGGTCAGCATACCTTTTGTGATGACTCTGAGCCAAAACCAACCTCTTACGAATAAGCGCGACCCGCTCTGTTGTTTCCCGAACTAACTTTGGGTCTAACATAGGTGCATCACCCACATCGGCCCAACACACAAGAGATCTACACGGTCGACCATAGAAGGCCTCAAAAGGTGCTATATCAATACTCGCGTAAAAATTGTTATTATAGGCAAACTCCACCAAAAGTAAATGTCTCTCCCACCATCCTTTAAAGTCGAGAATGCAAGCCCGAAGCATGTTTTCTAAGATCTGAATGGTACGCTCGGACTACTCGTTAGTCTGAGGTTGATAGACAGTGGTAAATGTCAACCTAGCGCCCAATGCATTATGTAGGCTCTGCCACAACCGAGTCGGTGAAAGTGGATCTTTATCTGAGACAATAGTCACAGGGACCCCATGAAGTCGAACTATGTCTGTAACATAAAGGTCAGCAAGATAATCTGCCAAGTCACTTGTGTGCATAGGTACAAAATGTGCTGATTCGGTTAACTGGTCGACTATTACCCACATAGCATCATTAGCCCGTTGAGTCATCAGAAGACTCAACAAAATTTATCGGGACATGCTCCCATTTCCATTCGACTATAGGCAAGGGTTGCAACAAACTCGCTAGTCATTGATGCTCAGCCTTCACTTGTTAACTAGTAAGGCACTTTGAAACAAACAAGACTACGTCTCTCTTCATCCCTATCCACCAAAACTGGTAACTAAGGTCATGGTATATCTTTGTGCCTCTCGAGTGTACCGCAAGGTGTGAATGGTTGAACTCTCGGAGTACCTCCTCTTACAAGATTCTAGCACAAAAAGACGATCTAGATACCTCACACTCGAGTCAAAATACACGTCCAAGCCCTTCTCTACCTTTCCACTAGCTATCTTTTCCCAAATAGATTCCACTTCACTATCACCCCACTGTGCTTCTATAACTCGGCTAACTAAGGTAGATTGTGCAATTGCGGTAAATAAGGTGGCCAACGCAACGAATTCGTCCATGTACAAGTCAAACTCGCCAATAGTGCCCAACATCTCGCACTCCTAGATGGCAATACGAGCTACGCTGCTTATAGATTTCCAACTCAAAACATCGGCCACTATGTTGGCCTTTCTCGGATGATAGTGTAACTCGAAATCATAATCCTTCATAAATTCCATCCTTTTCTTTTGCCTCAAATTCAAGTTTTTCTGTGAAAACATATACTTCAAACTCTTGTGATTGGAAAACACTTCAAATCTCTCCCCGTATAGATAATACCTCCAGATTTTTAAGGCAAAAATCACTGCCGCTAATTCTAAGTTGTGAGTAAGATAATTTATCTCATGTGTTTTCAACTGACATCAATCATACACTTTCACTTTCCCCTCTTGCATCAATACACAACCCAAACTTTCTCGAGATGCATCCCAATAAACCAAATAGTAGGAATGAGATGCACCAGTGTCAATGAACACATCTGCAATAGAGTTGAACAACAAAAAGTTACCTCTCACAACAGAAGGTACTGGCGACTGGTCCGACGTAACAGCATACACAAGTCCTATGGGTCTCTGCTCTGGCTGCTCACCCCTTGGAGCATAGGTTTGGTACACGGATTGAGCCGAAGAAGCTCCTTGATTGGCCCTCAAGGCCTGTGCTGAATGGGTAGGTTGATGGCTCCGTATCTGCCTCAAACCAGACGCACCAAATGTGCCACTTGCTTGATGGCAAAACCTCCTCAAGTGCCCCGATTGCTTACACTGATAACAGTAGGCGGCTGCCCTATTCCTTGACTCTGGCTTTGAGGACAAGCCATAGTCGGTGTAGACTGTTGCCCTCCTCCTCTCTACGGGCAAATTGAAGACTTGTGGCCCAACTGATCATACTTGAAACAAGTGAATCCATCCTAGCTACCTCTCTCTGAACCTGAACTCGGTACAGGAAAGGTGGATCTAAATTATGTTGCCTGGGACTGCTGTGGGATGGAATCCTTTTGTCATTTGTTGTCCCTAACATCTCCTTGAACCTCCTGACTTCTCTGCCTGGAGCCTCTCATCCACTTCTCCTCTGCTTGGATCACAGTCTCTAAGTGAGCTGCCACTTCCACAAGGCGACCGTGATCCTTAATCATGGATTTGACCACCTTGAAAAGGAGTCCGGTCCTCAATCTCTTCTCGAACTCAATCCAATAGCGTTGCTTCGTCGCTGTAAGTTCCGGTGTAAATCTAGATAGGCTAGTAAAAGCAGCCTCAAACTCGGCTACAGGTGTGTTTAGTTTTTTGAGCTTCAAAAACTGATCTCTCAACTTCTCCCTAGCGGTTGGTGGCAAAAACTTATCCTGAAAGGCGTTGACAAAGGCCTCCCAAGTCACCCCAATATGCCCTTGTGCATACTTCCACCATTGATCTGCATCTCCTTTCAGTTAGAAAGATGTCAAGGTCATCCTCAGTCCATCTTCCTTGATGCCAAGTATCTCGAACGTCTTCATCATTTGCTCTAGCCACTCATCAGCCTTCAGTGGCTCCTTAGGATCCCCAATAAATTCATTCGGATTCGACTGAAAAAACTCCCTTTTAAGAAAAGATGACCCTATCTCAGCAACATGGGCCTGGACTTGACTCTCAACTCTGAGAATGTCCATAGATTCCTGCAAAGCTCCAGTCATTTCGCGGGCTAAGGTGCCTATGACTTGCTGGCTCGGCTACGTTGGCCTGACCAACTCTCTCCTCTTGTGTTGAAATTTCATCCGATATCGGCACTTCTTGCTGCCTAGGCCTACAATGCTTACCACCACCACGTCTACGTTGACGTCCACGTCTACGTCCAGACATCCTAATAAAGGCAACACAGTAGATTAGCACATTTACAAATGTGCCGAAGCTAATTCACTAATGTCTCAATATGGTAGACAACAAGTAATTCACTCCACATAAGTACCTAATTGCATAAGCACAAACGAATTTCTTTTCTAGATAATGATTGTCCCGCGACATTACTAGAGTTCTAGTTAGAAATAACAGTGATCAAGTGCTCTTCTAATAGAACTTTCAGAAACTCGTAGACCCAATCCATATCTTAGAAATTAAATCCCATACTCATCTAATCATATAAACATGTTATTACATAGCATACCAGATCTACTTCTAATATAATCTAGCGAGATAACCTATTGTGGTAAAAACCACATCCTACTTTCCCAAAGTATTCAAACCCAGTAGCTTTGATATCAAGTTGTAATGCCCCGAAATAATAACAATAACCCACATCATAATATAACGTAGAATTGATCATTAACATTGTATTTAACATTTCTATTTATACTCCTTGATCATACAAAAGATGATATATGCATGTATACTTTTATAAATTCTAGATCCTGAATGTATAGCATATGACATATGTACATGAATTGAAATAAACGGAGAATCAAGTAAGTTCATGCCCTAATAGTTATATCTTTCCAAGTCAATGCTTGGGGTATAACAAAATGAGTTCAACTCAATACAGTTAAAGCCCAAGGCTTGTACAAAATAATTACATCAAAAGAAAGCAAAAGAAGCTCATGGCTCAAAGTCCTCCCAAGCAATGTCCTTGGTAGAGGCATATCATCAGTACTTGAAAATTGTTTTCTACATAGAGTGAGCTAAAGCCTAGTAGACATACTTTAACACAATGCATAAACCTTAGCGAAGTCATAAGGTGAATGCATATGCATACAATTTGTCAATGTGTTACATTTCCATCTCAAAACAATGCAATGCCATGATTATATATCAATTCATGAAAAAACTATTCGTTTATATTAGAAAAGAGGGCAGTGGATACAAAACACTGAGAATCTCTAGGTACGTGTCTGCCAGTAGGCTACATAAGCACTACCAAAACCATTTAACGGTACTAACCATAAGGATCGGCATTTAACCACACAGGTTTCTAGACTTTCATCAAGGACACACATGCCAACATAATAACCACAACCACACCCCCTAATCAGATTTACCAAGGTATTCATCATTTTTTCTCAAAACAATACATTTTCAATGCTTAAATATGAAACAATGCTCAATGCAAGATGTATAAGTAATTAGTTTGAATTCACTTAATTCTCATGCAATTTCTACAACAATCAAAGCTATTCTCCACCGATAGTCCAAAACAAATATTTCTATTCAACAGATGATTTTTAACACAAGATATAATCTCATCATTTTCAAAACGGAGCGATATCACATATCCAACTCCACTCTCATCATCAACAGATACATTCATTTCTTTCTTTCAAAACCCAACATCTTTTCCCTTTTCTTTTATAAACAAAATAACAATGATTTTTATACAAAACCTCATGTACTTTCAAAATCACATTTAAGTAAAGAAATTCCACATTTCAACATATCTCAACCATAAACACATCCCCACAACTTTTCTCAAGCACCCATTTGAAAACTCCTCTTTTACATTTCAAAATCAAACTCTAGGTTTAATCCAAAATTCCCCAAATCACTAAATCCTTTCAATGAGCAAATAATTAGACTAAAAATCATACCAAAGGTTGAAAAAATCCCTACCTCAAGATTAGAAGAAGAAGAAAGCAAGGGTTGAAGTTTGGTGGAGTCAAAAATGATATCCTCTCCGATTAAAACGAAACTTTCTACGAGCTCTACCTTTTTTCCCAAGGAACTAGGGTGGAGAAATTAATGGATTGGGAGTATTTGGAGTTTTAAGGCAATAACTAGAGAGAGAGAGTGTGAAGAAGTTAGGGTCTGGAATGTTTTTAGAGAGAGAGGAAGTGAAAAAGTGATAAAATTTCCCTTTTCCCGATTTGATATACACATAGATTGCTCGAGTGACCAAAACACCGCTTGAGCGCACAATGATCCCCTCCCAGAAGTTCAGACCTGCAAAAGACCGCTCGAGCACAAAAAATATCGCTTAAGCAAAGATACCCCATTTCTAGAAGTTTTGCATACCTGTAAAAAAATACTGAAAGATTTCAAAGACTGCTCGAGTGACCAAAACACCGCTCAAGTGAACAAGAAGAAAATCGGATGGCAACTCCTTTACAAAAATAACTCCTAATCTATTTCAAACACAACAATAACTCTTAAACAACCAAAAACAGCTAGCAATGAGAGTAAGAGGTTATAAACAACAGTTAAAGGTATGGAATTCCGGATCCAAGAGCATGAAAAGGGTTGGGTCTGAACTGGAACCATTATAAAATGAGAGGCCCCATTTAGCTAGGATGGACGTAGTATTCTTATCTTGGGGGGAAACATAGATATAAGAAAAAAAAATTAGTGACCGTGTGAGATGCAATATCAATTTCTATCAATGCAAAATGTGAAAAATATCACAAAACTATAGCACTAGATGCTTTTTTTCAACATATATGATCACAGAAATACAATCAAAATACAATAGGATATGTGACTAGATAAATTAGAAATCATCTTCCATCCTATTTTCACCAACACTTGGCACAACTCAGAAATTTTTGACAATTTTTAGGACTCAGGATGTTCAAGGATATCAATTTTATAGTTTTGTAATTGAAATTTCAAATGCAATTTTTCTTGCTATGTGAAGTCATTGGGATAAAATTTATTACAAGTTTGCAAATATTTTTACTTTGAAAAACCTATAGCCATCCCTAGGATCTGATTCAGAGCTAATAAGAACTAACTCCATCATATTCTCATTAAACTGGTTCAATTTTTGAAGAAGAATTGAAGCAAAAGAAAGTTTTGAAATAGATATGGAGACAAGGAAGAAAAAACTGAGATTGAATTGAAGAAAGAATCGGAACAAAGAAGAAGAATAAGAAAGAGCACAATGCATGTGGAAGTTGACTTTTTCCACATGGTTGACCTTATGTTTTGGGCCACAACTATGGGCAAAAAGGGTACAAAAATTACCTTCCAAAGAAAGAGAATGAACTACCAAATATTGCAAATATTTTTAATTTTGAAAAACCTATAACCGTCCCTAGGATCTGAATTAGAACTAAGAACAAATAATTTCATCAGATTCTCCTTAACTGGTTTTATTCTTGCAAATATGAAGAAGAAGAAGAGCCCAAACAAAAGAATAAGAAGAAAAAAGAGAGAACCAAAACAGAGAAATTAGAAGAAGAGGAAGAATTGAAGCAAAAGAAGTTTTGAAATAGATGTGGAGAACAGGAAGAAGAAACTAAAAATGGAGATTGAATTGAAGAGAGAATCAAAACAACAAAAACAGAAAAACTGAAACAAAAGAACAAGAAGAGAAGAGGTAAAATCGAAACAAAGAAGAATAAGAAAGAGGGAGAAAAACGCAAATGGAAATTGAAATTTTTTTTTTTCCCCACATTGCTAACCATGCGTTTTGGCTTACAACTATCAGAAAAAAGTATACAAAAATTACCTTTCAAAGAAGGGGAATGAACAACCAAATATTTTTCTAGCAGATGTCACCTTCATAATTTACCTGAAATGGCTAATAGGAAATTATTTATTTGAGTGGAATTGTGCTTTATTTTTTCTGCAATACGGAAAAGTCTAAAGTGTCTAGCTGACTGTTATCATAAAATAAAAGGTCAAGTGATTTTAAATTTTTAGAAAAAATCTGAAGGGGGCAGGTATTAAATTTATCAAGGTTTTTTTAAAACTTTGGGGTGGCAATCGCTCATACCAGTCCCCCTGTCCATCCCGCTGTTTAACTATAAACATTTTTTCTTTTCTTACGCTGGTTTGAACTCACGCACACAAAGTTATGAATTATTAAGTTAGACTTTTGTTGCTTGGATGGTTTCAATGAGTGTCTTTCCTTTGTAGTATTAATAATGAATTGAATTTTGGACTATTGGATTATTGACTTATGCCCAGTAGAACTTTGGTTGAAGTCAGGTCATCCTTTTCCTTCCAATATCTCCTTTTCATCCCAAATAAAATACAATAAAATAAAAAATGTGCATTGCTTCCTTTCCGTGCTCTGACGATCTTTCTTCATCTTCCTTGTTAATTTAGGAAGAGCACTGGAGGAACTGCGAGCTTCTTTCTTTGGCAAATTGCGTTTGTTTGGAAGTTCAAAGCAGCAACAACTGGGACCCACTGCTGCTCTTACGTTCAACTTTTTGGTTTCCGTTAGCATTATTTTGATGAACAAATTGGTTAGTGCAGTTACTTTTTCTTCCCTTTTATCTGACACTAAATAATTAACAGTTTTATAAATGTTAACTTACCATTTTTATTTTTATTTTTATTTTTTGTCCAGGTGCTTGGCAAAGTCGGGTTCAACTACCCTATTTTCCTCACTTTTATTCACTACATATGTAGCTGGTTATTGATGGCTATTCTAAAAGCTCTCTCTATCCTTTCTGTATCTCCTCCGTCAAAGTCAACCAAGTATTCTTCATTATTTTCTCTTGGTATAGTTATGTCCCTCTCTACTGGCCTTGCTAATGTTAGCTTAAAGTATAATAGGTGAGACACGGCATCCCTCTTCACTATGCTTAGTTGTTTTCATCTGATTTTGTGTCAAATCTTGATTATCTACATTTCTCAGTGTTGGTTTTTATCAGATGGCTAAGATTGCTGTAACACCGACAATTGTTTTAGCCGAATTAATTCTGTTTCGAAAAAGAGTTTCTTTCCAGAAGGTAATGTTATTATTTAACACAAGTAACTTCGACATTTACTAGGAAGTGGTTCTCATACAGTTTTTCAATATTGAATGCTTTATTTATGTATATAGTTGTATGGATGTGTAAATAGGCATTCCTTGATTCCACGTCAACTATTCGTTCAGAGTGTCATAAGAATGAGATATATTGATGGAACATCTAATGGGTTCGATTTAATAGTTTGCTGTAGCCTATAACTTTGCGAGGATTATTTTCTGGCGCTCAGCTATTTGATTTTTTTAATGCATTTTTACAATAAATAAACAAATTTTCTAAATCACATCCATTGATCAGATGGGAACAATTTGGGATTACTAGTATCTGAGATGACCTTTTGTGCTTAGTTACTAACATCATGCTTTGTCATACTTGCACTTTTGTCTTATTTAAACAATCAATGAGGCCGATATGGCGATAACATGACACAATGAAGTCGGAGATGGATGGCTTACTATGAACCAAAGTGTTAATAGGCCTTATTGAGGCTCGCCTCAAGTTGAGGCTAATACAAAGCACATCGAGACTTCAATTTTTAGGTGACACTCCTGAAAGGCTTGCGCATTATAGTTTGAGGCATGTGCATCAAGTGCACCTTGTATGCCTTCTGCACATAAACATATGAATACACATATGAAAAGCTTGTCTTGGGCTATTATTAAATTTAGTTTGATACATGGTTTAAATAAAAATTTTAAAAAAAAATTATCCCCTTTTGTAACTATATTCCATGGGAAAAAAAGGCAAGTAAATGACCAAGGAAAAAAACTGCTAAGGCTCAAGTGAGAAGTTCGATAACTTACCCTAAAAATGTCGTTCTTACCTTTGATGAGAGCAAGCTTTCTTTTCTAGAGTGAAATGTTCTACGCCTTGTGGAAAAAAGTATTTAGACCTTTCTTTTTTGAATTATGAAGTAGATACTTAGTAATTTACCAAGTCATATCTGTCTTGTATAAGATATTTATACATGTAAATACATCCACATGTAATGCTGCTTCTTTCTTTGTGTCTAACTCCTATTTATGTGTTTGTATTTTTGCTACTTGGATATACATATTTGTCACATAGAAATGAGGTTGAGAATAGAAGTAAGGGTGCATAACAATTTGATGCATAGAATAACTACTTGCCAGTGACTCGAAATTGGGAAGTTGGTTTATACTTTCTAGATTTCTTGGTTGACCTTAAGTTGTTATCTGTCTACTTTCCATAGGTGTTCTCAATTCTCACTATTTACCTTGTTTGTGCATTAATGGGTCCTACTTAAATCCTTTGCTGAAAACCGTCATTTTTGTGACCTTTAATTTGAATACATTGAGGTACTTTCCAAAAAACTTCCACTTTCAGAGTGAATTCATACAATTTGATTTATGAAACCACCTAATCATCATATTTCTTCTAGTTTTATTTTTAAATTGTCATTATTTTGGTCTTGATCTTATGAGAAGCAAACTAACACAAGATGTGGAGTACCTTCCAAGAACTCTGAGCACTCTGATTCTATATTTTTATTACCAGATCTGCAGTATACTGGTGTTACAAATATACTAGATTTGTACGCATAATACACTGAGACCAAGGGTTGGCTTAGTGGTTGAGGCATTTCTCTTGTTGGGTGTGATGCCCAGACTTGTGTCTTCTGCTGCGCAATGCAGCTTCCACTTTCCCTCTTCCCCTCCTGGTTGTAAAAGAAAGCGCAATACACCAATCATCCCACTCCTTGAGCAGTTGAATGTTTGATTTTAAATATTTCCTCCGTCTAATAACAAAAATATGTTGTTTCCTCACTTGCCATATTTCTTATTCCCTGTTTAGGTTTCCATTTTTGTACTTACTCTTGTATCAACTGGTGCACTTAATATTGAAATGTTGTCACTTTTGTTTTTCAGGTGCTAGCACTTACTGTGGTATCAATTGGTGTTGCTGTTGCTACTGTAACCGATCTGCAGTTCCATTTCTTTGGTGCTTGTATAGCAGTAGCATGGATAATACCCAGTGCTGTCAATAAGATAATGTGGTCCAATCTTCAACAACAGCAGAACTGGACTGCCTTGGCGTACGTTTTGCATACTTAGTGTTTAATGGTTCTTGATCTTCATTTACTACTATAGCCATTTATGCAGGTGTCTTTTAGCTAAGATTTGTAACTAACGTGTAGGTTAATGTGGAAAACAACACCAATCACTTTGTTCTTTCTAGTGATTTTGATGCCGTGGCTTGATCCTCCGGATGTTATTTATGGTGTCATTACCTATAATTGGAGCCTCTATAACTCAGGAATTATTGCCATGTCTGCTTTCCTTGGCTTTTTGCTTCAGTGGTCAGGTGCTCTAGCTCTAGGGTGAGTGATATCTGTTCTTATTTATTTTACCTATTTCATCATGACTGTCTAAATCCCAAAACTGCTAATCTCCAATGCTCTTTACTTGGTCACCTTTTCTAAATTTGCTCTCGCAAGTTGTAGGGTTAGAGAATTGGGATAGGACTATTGAATTAAGATGTTTTCCATGGAGTTTCTTATATACTGGCTGCCTTATTTATTAAAAACAATAAAAAATACTTATAATAATCAGTGGAAATTGGTTCATTATGTCTTGTATTGAGTGTTCTATTTTGGTGTTGGCCTTGTAGGCTTTAGGTATATTATTCATTTGGATGGGGAAAAAAAAATTGTTATTAGAATTGGTAAAGCCAAGACATGAAAAGTTTAGTGAAACCAACTTCGATAGTTTCTTCACAAGTCCCCATATTGTTGTCAATTTTGAGCTACATTGAAATGGAGAAGCACCATTGTTGTCAATCTTTTTGTCTGATTTCTGTTCAAATACATCATATAACATCTAAATATTAGTTTGATTTAAGGTGATTTTACTAGTAGCGTGGGGATCAACTTACTCATAATGTGAAACATTTTAGTCTTACACCCTTTCAAAACTTGTCGTAATGTCTATATTTCAAAAACTGACCATGGGATTACATATTCCTCCTATGCAAATCTTGCATACTGAATTTCATGACTACCGGAGATCATGAATTATCTCCTCTATATGCCAATGTTTTTACTATAATATCTGTCCAATTTGGAGAACTGTGTAGATGAGGGACCTCTTGATCTGCAATCAACCTGAAATTCAGCATGCATAATTTGGGATTTACCAAATTCCTCATCCATATGCTCATGTTCTTCCCAACACGGTTGTTCACTTCTTGAATGCACCCACTCTTGCATAAGAGTTTATTGCTTATTGTTTTTAGTAATTCAATGATTTTAAATGCATGAAAATAAAACACAGAAAAGTATACAAAAAGTTTATTGTGTTATTAAATTCAATTTAGGTGTCATGTGAGTGGCACTTAGGCCCGCTTGGGGCAGTGTTTTATAGGCTCGAGGCGCACTAAGGCGCTGAAGGTCTCTCGGGGCCTAGGCGCAAGGCGCAAGGCGAGGTGCGGGTTTTATTGAAGTAAGGCGTAGAGTCTTAGTAAAAAATAAAAAAATTAATATAGACTAATCATTCATAGTACTAAGACAATTTTTTTAAAAATAAAAAGTAATCAAGATTCAAGACAAAATATAAAATAATTCTCAAAGTCATGCTAGTGCATATCACATAACATTCCAATTTTCAAAGATAAAATAATCCACATTCAATAAAATAAAAATAAAAACTAAACACTAAGGGCCTGTTTGGTAACGTTTATGTTTTCAGTTTATATTTATAAAAATTTTATAAACTGGTTTTTGTTTATTTTTTATTTATTTTTAGAAAAACATAAACTACAAACGCATTTGGTTTAGACAAAATGTTCAAAAAAATTTAAAAATATAACGGTTTTGAAAAGCGGCAGGCAAGGTTTTAAAAGCGGCCGCAATTGTTACGTAACGGTTTTGGCGGTTACCGCCACCTGTTACGGCCGCTTTTGTAGTGTGATTGAGATTCACAGGTGTGTCGGTCAGTGCCATAGGTCGTGAATAAAGGCTATAACCATAGCGTTCATACGACTGCTACATAACGGTTCCAAACTGTTTCTTTCGAAAAAACACACAAAAAAAAGCTGAAAATGGGGAAAGAGGGATAGAGAGAAGAGGGAAGCTAAAGAGAGAAAATAGAGGAGCAAGAGAGAGAGAGAAGAGGGAAGATGAAGAATATGTTATTGATTTGTTAAAACTATAAGACCTATGCTATTCTATTCAGCTGCTATCACTAAACCATTTTGTTTGTGTGTGTCTATCTATATATTGTTTGAAAATAATAATAATAATAAGTGTGGTTATTATCTATTTGGCTTGATTAAAATATGTATATATATATATATGTATATATTTAGGCTCTTATTTATTCTTACTTTTGTCATTATTTATCTTATATATAATAGTTAGTGATTAATTTTTTGTAAAATATAAAGTCATTAATTATTAAAATAAAATGTAAAAAAACTCAATTTATAGTGATTTAAAAATATGAAATATATTGGATCATACTTAAAAATTTACAAAAATTGATCAATATTTATTTTTAACCCAATAAATATGATCATGAAAAAAAAATATGCGTATCGGTAAGTTTTTTTCAAATTGTGCAAAAAATAAAAAAATTCACGGTTCCGGTTACCGCAACCGTTATACTACGGCCTTTACATCTCGCAACCGCATCACCGCCACCGTTACGGCGACCGCAATCGCTTTTCAGGACCTTGGTGGGAGGTGGGTGGTGGGTGGTGGCGGGTGGTGGTGGTAGGTGGGTGGTGAGTAGTGGTGGCAGGTGGTGGTGGAAAATGGTGGTGGGTGGTGGCTAATGTTGGGTGGTAAAAAAAAAAAAACTCAAAACTCAAAACGGAAACACATTTTTTGAGTTTACATTTTTTGGCCAAATTTATAAATTGAGACCACTGATTTATAAATCAAAAATTTATCAAACAAGTTTTTATTTGAGTTTTTAAAATTTTTGTAAATATAAACTGAAAACGTAAGTGTTACCAAATGGCACCTAAACATCCAAAACATAAATATCCAACAAATACTAATATATGTTTTAACACTTCAAAACATCAGTATCAAAAGAAAAAGGTTAGAACTTAGGTCGGTCATTAAATTATCATCCTCAACATCAATGGCAAGCAAACTATCATCTTCTTCTCCATCAGTTGATTTATATCCCTCAACATCTTCCTCTTTTGTGTCATCTGAGCCCGCTTCCTCTTCATCTATTAATTGAGTTAATCTTGATGATTTAGATATCCTCGGTTGTGCTTTTGAGCGTGAACTTGTTGCTCTACTTGCATGGCTACTTTCTTCTACTCCAGAAGCTCTAGCAACAGTGGCCCACGTCAAGCCATCATCATCATCAAACACAGGCTCATTATCTTCATCTGATTCTCCATCCATCCATCCTCCTGAGCAACCACTCATTGCTTTCATCAATATTTTGCAAAGATATGGGATCAAGAGTGTTGCGCATGTCATACCTAAATCTCAATGTTCTATTATATTTGACAAACACTAAATCATTGAGACGACGTTGTTCCAATCTATTTCTTTTCTTGCTATAAAGCTGCAAGTATTAAAAAGATATTAAATTCTATATAATGAGCATAAAAAATATTTGAATTGAATAAAAAATTAGTTAGAATGGTAAATACTCACATGTTCAAATACACTCCAATTTTGTTCACAACTCGATGAACTATATGTTAGGCTAAGGACTTTTATGGCAAAAGTTTGCAAGTTTGGAGTTTTAGAACTATATGATGCCCACCAATCAGCTGCGATAATTACTAGTTAGAAATAATTGTTACCAAGTATTGAGTTTTACGAAAAGTATTACTAAAAATAAACTCTATGATTCTATAATATATTACTTGGTGCCCTTGTATTTCTTTGCCTAATCGCAACAGACTTGCCAAAAAGACTTTTAGCCTTCATATAAATACTCATCTCATTAGTGATCAAATCTTGAACAGTGACATCCAGGACCAACCTTTGCATGCAGTTATAAAACCCATTCATCACTTCATAATCTTTTTGCACCTCTAACGCTTTTGGATAAACGAATTCTGGGTTAAGAAAGTGCGCAGCTGCATGTAAAGGCCGATGCAATTGGATATCCCATCTTTTGTCGATGATTTCGAAGATTTCATTATACTTCTCTTCTTTATGATCAAATGAACTTGCAATGCATTCTTTTGCCCTATCCATTGCCTCATAAATGTATCACATGGGAGGTTTCTTCTCGGTATCAACCAATCTAAGCACTTTGACGAGAGGACCTGAGACCTTAAGGGCAAACACAACAGTATTCCAAAATGAAGGTATCAACAAAGTTTGTGCCATTCTTGTACTTTGTGGCTCTTTTGCCCATTTGTTTGAGGTCCAGTCTTCAGAGGTGACCATCTTTCTCAAATTGTTTTTTTGTTGATGCATCCTAGACAAAGTCAGAAAGGCGGTTGCAAATCTAGTTTTTGCAGGCTTGATCAAATTTTTCAGATTTGTATAGCGCCTCATCATGTTTAGCAACGTAGGTTGGTTGTAAATGTAGCCATGTACTGCAATACCTCTTTCAAATGTCTTTTTCAGTCTAGGTATCTTGAAAATGTCTTCTAACATCAAGTCTAAGCAATGAGCAGCACATGGTGTCCAATACCAGTGTTCATACTTGGCTTCCAAAAACCTCCCTATAATGTAACAATAACGAAGAATTATTATTTTCAAGTTTTTAAATTTTAAATACAAAACAAACTATGAGTAAACAATTTTGATGTAAGGAATGAGGAAATATTTTTACCCGCCAACACATTAGCTGCAACACTATTAGTGATAACTTGCACCACATTCTCTTTTCCAACTTTCTCCACAAACTTGTCTAATAATTCAAATAGCTTTTGCCCATCCTTTGAATAGCTAGAAGCATCAACCGACTCAACAAACATGGTTTCTCTTGGACAATTAACTAAAAAGTTAATCAATGTCCTTCCTCTCTTATCAGTCTAGCCATCAGCCATTATGGAACACCCGTATTTTGCACAATCTTCTTTATGATTCATCATCAAATCTTCAGTATGTTTCACTTCTTTTTTGAGTTGGGTAACCCGCACTTCATGGTAAGTTGGTGGCTTCATACCAGGACCATATTGTCGAATGGCTTCAATCATTGGTCTAAAACTCTCATAATTTACTGCATTAAAAGGGATACCAGCATCATACATCCACCTTGCAAATCTTTGGACTGCCCGAGCTCTTATTTCTTTTTTGTAAGGGTCATTTGCATCAATTTTGGTTTGCTTCCCTTTTGCTTGGTCTTTTCAATTTTTCACCACTGATTCAGGATTGGGTGTGAAGTAAACATCCATAGGCCCTTTTCTCTTTGGCATTTTTGATTTGGATTTCGATGAACCTTGGCTGCTACTAGTCAACTTACGGCGTTGATTGACATTGATCTCAACATCAGCATCTTCATCTTCATCTTCCATGTCCATGTCATCGAAATTAGGCAACATGTTCATTTCTTCTTTTTGTGTCTTCTTTTTTAACATGAACTCTCTAATCTCTTCTCTTACATGAGCTGGACACTTCGGGCAAGCAGTGGCATTCCTATAACCTCCCGCGAGGTGTTGTTTCACCTGATAAACACCTCCATTTGATACTTTGCCACAAAAATTACACTCGAACTTGTTTAAATTATTCTCCTCTACCAAATGGGCATATCGCCACGTCGGATCTAATCTATTACTTTCTGATGTCATTTTCTACACTACAAATTTAATAAATAGAAAATAATTTGTGTAATGTAATGTGTGATGAATTAATTATTAGTAATTTTTTTTCCCTAACAGATAAAGGAAAAAAAAAGACCAATAGCACATCGTATTAATTAATTATTTGTATTTTTTTTTTCAGTGTATTTTTTTTAGTTAATTAATCAGAATCAGAATCAGAATCTTATTTTGTATTAATTAATCAAAATCTTATTTTGTATTATAAAGGAAAAAAAAAAAGAGAAAAAAAAAGGACCAATAGCAGCACATTGTATTAATTAATCAAAATCTTATTTTGTATTTGTATTTGTATTTTTTTTCTAACAGAGACTCAAAGACATAATTGAAAAAAAAAGGGGCAAAACAGAGCAGTCGAAGTCGAAGCCCAAAGAAGAAGAAGAATAAGGAGGGAGAGAGAGAGAGAGAGAGAGAGAGAGAGAGAGTCAGAGTCGAAGTCGAAGCCCAAAAGAAAAAAAAAAAACAGAACTGAACTGAAGAAGAAGTCGAAGTCGAGCAGACCAGAAGAGGAGAAGAAGAAGAAGAAGAAGAAGAAGAAGAAGAAGAAGTCAAAGCATACTTGCGAAGTCGAAGTCGAAGTCGAAGTTGAGCAGCCCAGTTGAAGTCGAAGTCCAAGGCGAGGCGAGAGAGGAAGAGATGACAGATTAGGGTTCATTTGAGTCGTATTTGGGTTATATCAAACATGAGTTGTAATCCTCTGTGGTTAAGAGCTATTCGAACACACCTCCGCAGCCATTAGATCAGATCTAGCTGTTAAACAATCAACCGCGCCTAGGCGTGCGCCTTGCGCCTCTCTCGCCTGGTTCAAGTCGCAGCTAAGGCTCGCGCCTACCTCAAACTGCCTCGCCTGGGACATGTTCAATCGCGAACTGTGCGCCTCGCCTCGCCTTGCGCTTAGGCTCGCTTTTCACAACACTATTTTAGGGTGTAATGGATGGGAGGGGATTATGATGGATGTAGGGTTATTTAGTATTGTGTTTGTTTGTAGAATTGGGGAAGGGATTAGGATGGGGGAGGGGATTTAGATGGAGATTGGAAGGGGGATTGGGATGGAGGAAGTAGAGGTGGTATTAGAAAAATAGTGAGGGGATTAGAAATTTTTTTATTTTTAACATATTGGGGATTTTTTTTTAAACATTAATGTTTAATTTTTATTATTTTATATAAAAATAATTTAACAATTTCTACACTAACAATTATCATCAAAACAAACACAATTTTACTTAATCCCCTCACTGTCAATCCTCTCACTATGAATCCTCTCCATTCTACCTCTGAAAACAAACGGGTTCTTAAAATATCACTCTTGAATGCACCCCGCTCTTGCACAAGAGTTTTTTGTTTATTTTTTTAAGTAATTCAATGATTTTTAGTGCACGAAAATAGAACACAGAAAAGTATACAAAAAGTGTATTGTGTTATTAAAATTCAATTTAGGTGTAGTGTGAGTCAGTTAAAATAAATCTCAGTCACAAAACACACTTTTTGTGTTTTATGAATTAGTTTTTAGAATGTGAAGATAGTAGTTTGATGTATAACCATAAAATTTGGATGCAGGGCAACTTCTGCAACCACCCATGTTGTTCTTGGCCAGTTCAAAACTTGTGCCATTCTTCTCGGAGGCTTCATTCTATTCGGCTCCAATCCAGGCACAACTAGCATCTGTGGAGCACTAACGGCTCTTGTTGGTATGTCTTTCTACACTTACCTTAATTTACTTCCCAAGCAACAATTGGCGAAAGCAACTTCAAGACAAGCTCCGTACTCGTTACCAAAATCTAAGCTCAGCAAAGAAAACGGGGACACTTATGAAGGAAATAATGGCGAGGAATGTGTCTAATACTAGGTTCGACTGCGGGAAGGTAAACAAGTATACATGATAGAAGTTTCCACTAACCTGGTTGTTTTATTTTATTTTATTTTATTTCTGATTTAGAATTTTTGGCCCTTAGTATTTTGAGAATAGAATTTTTGTTGATGTCATTAAGTCTGACTACTAACCTGTGAATGTCTTGATTACCGTTGTTGGAGCATGTAATCATATCTTTGTGGGACAAACTGTTCCAAATGGCTTGTGTGCATATCATTCTAAATCTGTCATGAAGGTCACTCTAGTGTACATTGTCTATACAATTATATGATCTGGAAATGTTTACCCTTTTTTTTTTTTTTCAAAGCCGCTTTAAATGTTACCTTACTGGGAAAGGAAGGCTTTTGAATTTTCATTAATGTCACCAAAATTTTGGTCCTTGTAAACTTATTTTACTATGAACTCTCACATTCATCATATTGATCCTTGTAAAACATGTCTAGCACTCATTGTTACTTTTAATCAATTGTTTATAGTTGTTTACACTGTCCAGCAATAGCAAAATGAACACAAAAAGAATATTAATTCAAATTTATTTCTTTCTCCTATTATGTTTGCTTATAGTCATGTAAATTTGAATTCTTATTCAATAAGTTTTTTTGTTGCATCAAATAATGTCACATTAAATTGACGTACTCTGTCACCAACAGTAAGCTTCATCGTAAATCTATTTTATGACAATTCTTGGTCAAGATTATCCTGTAAGGAGTTTTGATGCTCAAGAACACTCGAGGTAGGACCTGCCTCAGTTTTTCTTTCGTCAATTGCTCCCCGATCTTCTTGTAGGCCTTTCCGGCAATGGGAGCAACCCCCCTTCTGTGGGTTGGATCCATCAATCACCCAAATCACTAGTGCATGCCCCTTCTACCAAATCAGAACTCTAGTATAACATTTTTTGTGGCCTAAACTTGCGATCGATTTAAGTTCAGCAGATGACCTCTTGTTTGGGCCTGCACTGCCCAACTTTTTTTTAAAAAAAATTGAGGCGTTACAATATTATTAGAAGGTTGTCTAATGGGGCAACTTTGACCAACTAGGAAAGGGAATGCTTTCCTACTAGTCAATATAAAGACATCACCCCAAGGGTTTCTGTTCGCAATCATACGTACTCAAAGCTGTCATTTTGCTACATTTCTATCTTTACTCGTCACTTGTTGACTAAAGCATTGGAGTGCCCTCTGGCCGAACACCCTTACCTGGTAACTATAAGGCTCAATTTGTTTGGGATGAAATAGGTAAAAGATGAAAGAAAGAGAAAAAAAATTAACTTCTATGAGTTTATTTAGTTTGAAAATGGTGGAAAGTAAAAAAAAAATTATAAAAAAAATAAAAAAAAACTGATTTTCTTGTACAACTTCTATGAGTTTATATTGACATTGTAACCGAATTTTTTTTTTATTTCTTCCAAAAAAAGAGAAGAAAACACAAGAAAAATTGTATGTGTGAGTTATCTATAATTAAACTTTTAAATTATTTTTTTTTCATCTTAATCAAATGCTTGTGAGAAAAAATATATATATATATATATATTTTCTTTCATTTTATTTTCTTTTACTTTTATTTTTTTATCAAATTTTCTTTCTAATCAAATGAAACCTAAGGTGCTTGAGGTTTGAATAAGTGCACCACTATATATTTGCTCATTGCCTGTACGGCACTCGGTCACCGTGTGGATCAAAATTTTCTGCCAGTTTGGTAATTTTTCTTCATCAGCAATTAAGACATTTTAGTCCTACAAACTACAAAGGTTAGACAACACTTGTTAGTAAACAAAGCAAGAGAAAGATAACCCACATTTGCAGGAGTCACATTGATAGGATTAAAGACACCCAAAAAATGATCAATAAGTAATTATACATACAAATGAGACACAAATATTTACGTAGTTCGGTTCAATGTCTACATCTACAGGAGAAAGAGAGAAAGCTTCATTATGAACAAAAACAAATACAAAACAGAGAAGGAAAAATCTTATTCTCTCAACTCAACTCACGGCTCATACACTTTTCACAACTCTCTCTTTTTTTCACACTTGATCTCTCTGTCAATTTAGCTTACATCTCTCCCTATTTATACACAAATGGGAGAACTTGCCTACTAGCAACCAATCTACCAAAAAATAAATTGTAAGCCATCAATACAGCCACCCTACAAGGGGATAGCTTGGCTGAATGTCTCCAAAAATCTCTATCCCAAAGCCTCTATTCTTGACTTTCAAAGCCAACTTCACATGGTGTGGATATTCAACACAAATTACGGTATATCTCTTTAAACCAAGGGCAGACCTAGGACTGAGCATAGATGGTTGTAGCTCAGCCCAAAATTTAAAAAATTTGTAGAAATTTTTTTTTCAGCCCAGCCCAGCCCTGTCCCGCCCCAAATAAAGGCCAATAGTTTTTTTGTTTGTTTTTTAGATAGGTAGTCCAATAGCATCCCGATACTTACCCAAAAAAATAGATAGGCAGGCCAATAGGTTTGTATTTGTTTAAATAACAAATCTTCCAAAACAATCCTCATATCTTCCAATAAATAGGCAGCGGCCCTCTTCGTCATCTCCAGCAGCCTGCAGCAGCTCCACTTTCCTAACATTTTTGGTAAGTGTAATTAACCAATTATTTTATTTCGTTGGTTGAGAATGGATTTGATTACCAATGGTTTTGAAATTTCATCTTTATACAACAAATATTATATTGCTCTTAGTTTTTTTTTTATGATGCTACCTTGTTCAATGTTCTATATTACTTTTAGTTTTTGAACTTTGAAGGGAGTTTTTTTAGACATATATAAAAATAATGAAAGCTTAAATAAAAATTATTGAGAATATATATAAAACCCTAATATTTAAAATTATTGCGAATATACTCTGATTTAATATTAAATAGAACTAATTTTTTTTTAAAAAAAATTTAGGTTATAAATAATGGAACCTCCACTCAAAAAAGGCAAAACCCTTTTCTCATTCTATCAATCAAAACAGAGGTCTAGTAGTACAACATCCATTGTTGTTAAAATCTCATTTTCTGATGTGCAACCTCTTTCCATGCCTCAAGCAAATAGACCAAGCGAATTTGATTCAACTGTTATTGAATGGGATCCTAGTTTACGCTTGCAAATTTGTGAATATCCAGTTAATCAACGGGATGAGGTTAGACGAGTTTATGTGAACTTGGGGCCTTATCAACGTAAACTTGAGTATCCTAGGTCCTCATTTAGAAAGCAGAATCACCGATTTCAACATATTTGGTTTAAACAATTTTCTTGGCTATAGTATTTTCTTTCAAAGGATAAAGCATATTGTTTTTCATGCTTTTTGAAAATTGATCTAGATTCTGTGATAGATGAATTTGAATCTTTAAAAACTCATCGAGCATAACTTAGTTAGATTGTTTCTAATCAATAAATTTAGATATTAATCTAGATTATATTATTAAATCCTCTTTTTTCTTATGTGGTTGTACTTAAAATATATTGTATAAGTTTACCTTAATATTAACCCACCTCATCAACAAATCCTAGGTCCGGCCTTGCCTTAAACTACAACCATTTGCACTATGCCCCCAAACTCTAAATTCGATCGTTAATCACTTTAAAATGTTATCTTGGTTACACTTGATCCCTTCTGGTAAGATTTTGTTAGGGATTTACATAAAATCAAGTCATGCACACGTACAATATTTATTGAAATTTTAAGATAATAATATTCTTATTTGATAATTTGTTTTCACTTTTTTAGTAAGAAAAGAGAGGTAAAGTGCACATGAGATCACTGGATAAAGGTATCATTGCCCTAAAAATTTAGTAACTATGTCACATGCTATATACATGACTTAATTCCATTTAAATCCTCAACAAAATCTTAACAAAAATTATTAAGTGTAACAAAATAATCCTCTCCGACGGTTAGCGATTAAGTTTTGAAATTGAGTAGGCATGTTAAAAAAAAAAATGGTAAATATGGGAAAGATCTGAGAGGGAAGAGTTGTTGAAAGGAATCTATTGACTTCTTCTCGTGTCAGATAAAATTACAAACAAGAAATGGGCCAATTATTACAAATAATATGCACCAAGTTTTCATGGGTTAGGCTTAAACGAAAGACTTTTTTAGTAATTTTTTAACTTTTTGATTAAAATATGATGTAAAAAAATTAGCATGTTTGGAATAATTTTTTGACTTATTATGAAAAGATATGAAAAAAATAGAGAGAAAAGGAAATTTTTGACTTTTTGATATGGGTTGTTGGCTTTTTGATTTTTTTAATAACTTTTTGACTTTTTGACTAAAAAGGATACTTGCCAAACGAGGCCTTAGAGAGTTTTACTAATTAGAGCATCTTTAATGACAAATGCTATTATAGCATTGTCATTGCCATTACAAAAATTATAGTATATACATAGGAGCGTTTTGACAAGCACCAAAAAGGTTAATTTTTTGGCATTTTAACTTTTTTAAGTCACATCATCTCTTTATTTTTTTACATCAAAAAATTTAAAAAATCATAAAAAAATTAAAAAATTAATTTTTTACTAATTTTTCAAAACACCATGAATATGGACCTTGGAAGTTGGAACTGATGAAGAAATAATAAATAAATAATATAATTAATGGAAAGACAAGACCAGAGGTGTTTGCTGTCCTTGCATGGAGGGTGTGTTTGCTATTGAGTTTACAGAAATTCTTCAAACTCCATTTGTTTACTCCATGACTTTGAACTCTCTTCAGATGATCTACATGTGCACTTCATGCAGGCACACCATATCTAAACTTGCAAGAGAAAAACAGTCTTTGGCTGGGCTGGCCACGTCAGGCTGTGAGATATTTATTTCAAATTAATTTTTGCTTGTTTTGATTAAAAATATTTTTTGAAAAACAAAAATAGATGGAAAACTGTTTTGGCAGATCTCCATCCATATTTGTTTCAGCATTTGGTATAATAAAAAATAAAAATTAACAAAAAAAGCTTATATCCAAGTAGAAAATACTTTTTATTTTTAAAAATAAAAACGTTTTTCGAACTAAAGTTTTTTCATACCACCACACCACTGTAACCATCAACGTTGTTGTCACACCGTCATCAATATTATAACTATTAATATATTAATTTTGAAAACAGAACTAAACATATGAAATCATCTTTCAATTACTTTGGATTTTTTTTTCATTAGAAAAAAAAAAAAGTAATCTTTTATTGGATTTGGTGCTTATTCACACAGTGCCAGTGGGCCGTAGGGTTCACACTAATTGGATTATTAGATTGCATTGCAAGGAAGATGACACATGCATTGTCGTTAACTTGTTCCAATGGCTATCCACATTCCACCTCTTTTCCTAATATTTTATTTATGGAATATTCAAGGGTAAATTTTATTGGTAGTGTTTGCATTTTATCTTTTATGTCATCTCTATAATTTTAATTAATTTGATTTTGACTCTTATGTGTCAATTAGCCAATTGATAATGTTGATTAAGGTTTTTAAAAGAAAAATAATCACGGAGTTAAACAAATTTATAATTTTATCTATAAAAGCATAACACGTGTCATTTATGTGCTTTCATAAAAAAAAATATTAAGATAAATTACAAATATATCCCTTGAGTTTTAATTAAAATATGAATCACCCCCCAATAATTTTAGAAATTACATTCCACTCTTGAGATTTTTAATGTCATAACAAATCGCCATTTTATTAATAAATCATTAAGTCAATTAATAGTTTTTAATGATATTAGAAATATGTTTCAATTAATAATTTAGGTAGTTTTATTATTGTATAGAAGAACAATTATAAATTTCATTTTTTTAGTTAATTCTGTTAAATAAAAAATTCTAATAAGAGGGTATTTATAATTTTTCAAATCACAGGAGGCAATATGTACGTTAATCAAACTTTAGGGGGTATATTTGTAATTAAAAAAATAAAAATTTTAATCAATTGAATCAAATTAAGACAAAATTATAAATTTAAGATAAAAAGCAAGCCAATTAAAATAACACAAGAATAAAAATATAGGAATTATCGATATAATTTACACAATATCCAATATTTCTAGCCTGTCCATCCATATCTACATTGAATATTATGGTCCTTTTCTTTTGACACACATCAATAATTTCATGACATCAGATTATATTTATATTAAAAAATAAATTATAAATATAATTTTAAAAATAAATTATTGTATTTTTTAAAATCAATTATAAGTGATGACGTGATAATTAATATCTAATTAATTTAATTTTTTACTTGAATAATTTTCTCTATTATCAACTCTACAAATAAACAATTTGAATCATAAAAGATATCATTAACAATTATCTACAAGAACAAAGCAGATTTGTAATAAGTAGGTTTTAATTGGAACAATTGGCCCTTTTTCTCAATGGGTCACATGCACTATGCACCTTTATATAAGGACCAGAACTTAATGCATTAATTTTTAGTTTATTTTTTTATTTATAGATGGGAATGCATTAATTTAAAAGGTAAGTTTTGGAAGGACACATTGAAGCTACCCTTCTCTCTCCTTCCAACATAATCTGATCCCCATTTTTAAACTCATTCACTCACATGATTTGTCAAATTTTTTTAAAACATTAGTTACAATATAATCCAAATTAATGCCTATTTTAGTGTCTTGAACTCAACACTCATCCTTTGACTTTCCATGTGATGGAAAGTAAAAACAAGTTTATGACCAAAAAAAAAATCTCAAATAGAAAATTTGAAAATGCAAAAATATTGTAAATTTTTTTGGTCCCCATTTGTCATTCAAAGTAGGAAAAATAAAATAAAATAAAATTTCTCATCTACTTTCACATGCATAACTAAAAGAGACGAGTGAGTTAACAAATAGCTGAAAGAGCTACAGCATTATAATCGGAAATTAATTTTAAACAGTACTGATATGTAAATTAAAAAATGATAAAGAATGATTCGATAAATTGTTTTCTTTCATTTCAAATTAAAAAATTATTAAGGTGACTTATTATTTCAAAACTTATGGGGCAATCATAAATACCATAACATTCTTGTAGAGTTTTCTTAGTTAAAGTTTTTGCATGAGTATGCTCAACTACTTTATTGAGAGTGCCAACCTAATTGGGGAGCGCCTTACTTGCAAACTGACTTTCTATTTCACTTTGAGTTGGTTCTCTATTATGTTATCTTATTTGATTCATGTACACACTCTCCTGTCTCATTAATAAAACATTTTTCTTAAGCATATTTTAAAACAATTTTAACGGGCTAATTAAAAATAAGTGGTTCTTTCTTTCTTTCTTTTTTAAATTGTAAATTTTTTTTTTTTTTTTAGCCATCTGGTATATAACTATAAGTAGCTATCTAGAGTGAAGGAAGAGTGAAATGGTAAGCCAAGAACTTCATTGATGTTAGTGTAAACCAAGTACCAAACACATCAATAATTCTATGTTCCCTTTTCTTTAGAAGGGCTTGCTCTATATCTTTCTCTGCTTAACTAAAACTATTAAAATACTAAAAATTATATTAAAAAAAAAAAAAAAAAAAAAAAGATAGCAAAGAAAGAACTAAAAAAACTAGAAGGAAATATTGTATTCAAGGTAAACCAACATCAGTAACATGGGGGGATCATGTGGCTTCCAAGTTGTGCACTGAATCCAATGGCTCTTATTTAATCCCAGTTGGCTCATCTGTGTGATCCATCCACATAAGCCTGTCTTGGATTTGCAGTTTTGTATATATATATATATTTGTCCCCCTTTGTTGCCAGAGCTATATATTAGAGACCAAGAAGCACATAGTAAAGTATTGTTATTGGCAAAGCAATCAGCATCCCAAAAATAACCCTGCAAAAATTTCAAATTTCAATTCTCAACTCACAATTTATACTTTATATTTTTCTTTTGATTAATCATATACAAACAGAGAAGTTGTACAAAATGATGTGACAAATTTATATCCATCAAGTATATTGGTAAAGAATCGTCAAAATATTTCATTATTTCTAACAGGAGCAAGCTTCTTTCCAATCTATTCAAATGGACTCGACAGTGGGTTTGCCTTTTGTGGGCTCGTTATGGGCTCAACTTGATAATTTAAATCATCTAGTTTGTAGAATCCGTAGTGTAGATTGTCTATGCAAAAATCTTATTGATAAGATATTAATAGTGACACAATCGGTTTACAAAACCATGAAAAATAGATGGAAATTATAAATAAATTGCTATTTATTTATTTATTTTTTGCATGATTTTGTGATATGATATGTGGGTATTGATGTATAATCAATTTGATTTTTTATGAATAATGTATTCAATAGGCACTACAAACTTAATTGTTTGGATTATCAAAATTTGCCCAAGATGTGCCCATAGAAAGCAAACTACACTGTCCAGTCCATGAGCCTTACTCTTTCAAAAACATTATTGTCATATCATTCAGGTGATTTCCTTTTGAAAGGATCATATCTTGGGTTATAAAAAAAGATATAAAATAAAAATTCTTTTCTTTGTCATAATTTTTGTGTATCCAATTGGGTGATTTGGAGTTCATGTGGAACAGAACATGGAAAGAAAAATCTTACCCAGTGCTAAGTATGTCAGGGTGGACATTGTACTCTTTTGCAAATACAAAGGGAACTATCCCTTGGGGAAGAGCAGCCTGTGGAGAAATTGAAACTCAAATTTTATTAGAAACGATGTGACCAAAAAGTCCATATGTGGGTTAGGATATCAATGTATCGAAACTATACAATAACCATGCTATACAGAAATTAATAAAATATTCATAAAACACTTTTAAAATAAGGGTCTTAAGATTTTCAATCTCAAAAAAAAAAAAAAAAAAAAAAAATGTTAAGATTCATTTGTAGATAGAAGAGAAGGATGAGTGAATCTGAATAAAAAAATATTATTTATTTCACATTTTTACTTCAGTTTTTATGTGTATTTGCTCAATAAATGCCATGTATACATGCAGGACCTGTTACATTTACGAAATAATGGAACTCATCATGTCTAATGAGAAGTCACATAAGAAGTTAGAAGTATTGGTAAAATATTTAGGAGCAAATCACACTTCAAACAATTTAATTCCTACACTTTTCATTTTAATTTTAATTTGGTCCTTCCATTTAATTGAATGCTAAAATTAAAATTTTAATGACACATGTCAATTTCTTAAGGTACACACGTATAAAAAATTGACGGTTATTTGGACTGAAACAATTAAGTGGTGTTTTGGAAAGTTGGTAAAAAATTAATTTTTTGACTTTTTGATATTTTTTTGGCAAAAAACTGGATTGTTTTGAATAAAAAAAATTAAATATTTTGGCTAAAAAAAGTTAAAAAGCAAAAAAACTGGCTTTTACCAATCTTCCCAAAGTGTCCCTAATATTGAAATCCAATTGTTTAGATTAAAATAATAAATCACTTTAATGCATCTTAAATGAAGAATTAGAGTTAAAGTACCTGAACAATGGCAACATGCAAAAGAACACTACGAAGGCCAACAGCAATAGAGGTAGCAGCAATAACTGCGGGTCCTGTCAAGAACCTCACCGCCATTGCAAATGTTGCCACACTCTTCCCACATGCTATTATCTTTGGTTGTAGTGCCATGAATAATCCTAATATTCCACAACCAAACAATAATAAATAAATAAATAAATAAATCAAGAATAAAAGTTAGATTTAATTTTCAAAGTTAGTAATATCAGTAATATGACAATTAATTAAAATATTAAAAGTTATACTCTCTCATATATTTTTTAATCATCAATTAATTATATAATTTGCACATCATTAATCTAAAAAATATATTTAAAAAGTGCACTTGTAAATCATTTTCTATAAATAAAATACATACATATATTTAATCAATCAACTTCTCTCAACATTACCCCCTCATTTTTCATTTGTAACTGTTAATTCTCTATATTTACAATCAAGTCATAATATTAATAGAATAATATTATATGTACCAATTAATATACTAATTAGTGTATCAATTGACGATGTGACATAATTTAAAAAGTTTTTGATATTTGTAATATTATTAATGAGTGGGGTCAATAATAATATCATAACTAGTGTTGGTACACTAGTTAGTACATTAATTGGTGCATGTAGCACCACTGATATTAATATGGTAAATTACAGTAAACCCTCTTAAATTATGACTCATTACACTTTATTTTCTAAATTAAAAGATTTACAGTTATTCCCCTTAAATTATTATCTTATTACAGTTAATCATTTTTGTTAGAATTCTGTTAGATTTTGCGTAAATCGCATAACACATTTATTAAATTTTTAGGACAATAATGCTCTTATCTAGTAATCTCGTTTGCACTTTGCCACTAAGATTATAGAGACAAAGTATAAATCAAATTACTAGATAATAATATTATTTAAAACAATCAATAATGGATATTATTGTCCTAAAAATTCATTAAATGTGTCACATACTTTATATATGATCAAATTTTTTTATAAATTTCTAACATAATCCTAACAAAAAAGAGGTTAATTATAATAAGATAATATTTTAAGGGAGTTAAATGTTGAGTTTTGAAATTTAAATAAATTATAATTTTAAAAGGTTTATTATAATTTTTGTAAGTTGTCTTTATTTACGATCTGATAGAAAAATAGTCATGTGACACTCTTTACAAATGTCATGTGAGCATTTTTTTTGTTGTCAACCTATATAATGAAAAATTTATTAAAAAATTGGCATTGCAAATTGATCGTAAATGTAAAAGTTAATTATTACGAGTCAAAAACGAGGGATAAATGTAAAATCTAAGATGAATTGTAGAGATGCAAAATATAATTAAATCATAATTTAATAAAGAATAAGTTGATACCGAGGCTGAACATAGCCATTCCAAGACCAGCATCAGACAAAATAGATATTGATCCACTCATTATGGATGGCATTTTGATGTGGTACCTGCCAATCAAATTATCAACTTTTAAACTTTAATTACTATGATAGCTATATAATTGCATTATATGATGCATGAGGCTCTTGTCTTGTATCAATCTGAAAAAATTTTAAAAAATAAAAATAAAAAACACTCAAAAAGTTTTAGATAGAAAGAGGATGACAAAAAATTGATTTAAAGCTTATGGAGTGAATATAACTAAAAGTGGTGGTTGGAGGTGACTTTAGGTAAAGGGTGTAGTTGGTGTGAGAAAAAAAAAAAAAAAAGGAGACTTTCGACCAACTAAATATTTAAAATTCTTACTCAATTCTATTAAAAAAAGGGGAGAATTTTTTTCTAAAATTTTGAATTCGTTTCATTTAAAAATGAGATAGTTATCATCTATTGTCCTTATTAGACACAAATTAAAGAGTAAATGTATTGTAATTAAAACGATATTAATTAAATTGAAACTCTAGGACTACTAGCAATGATTGTGTGCTGATGATGACGGTATTGGCACAACAAATTTTTGTTTTTGGATATTTTTATTTTAAAATAAATGGTTCACCTTATATTTATAATTACTTGACAAGGCATTTAATATTTAATTTTAAAATAAATGATCACATCGTATATCATTCTATTTGTCATTATTACTTGATAATGAGTTGATGCTACCATGTTGAAAGTTCCTTGGAACTTGAAAGTGATTTTACGGTTCACAAACTTAAATGGGAAAATAGCAATTCAATAGAATCTTCTTAAAATAATTGTAAATTAGTGAAATATTTTATCAACTTTGATAATTAAATTTATAATTTTTTTAACAATACTTCACTGATTTACAATTTTTCCTACTTTGTTTAGTAGTTAAGATTTATTTAGAATTTGACCTTGCAACACAAAGTTTAAATGCACATAATAGATTAAAAATTTAGAATCTGGATTTTTTAAGTGATTTTTCCTAAAGTAATTTTAGAGTAATTTGTTATATGATTGAGATTTTTTTAAAAGTGATTATCAATATTATTGTACCCTCAACTTTTATATAATTAAATCTCAACCATTCAAAAAATATTTTAAAATCACTTTACGAAAAATCATTCTAAAGACTCCAAAATTTATTGTTTAATTTTTTGCTAACTTCTCTGTTACTCTAGACTTTTCCTATTAGAATCATCTAAACTGCATATGGTGCATGTAATATGAGAGAGAGAGAGAGAGAGAGAGAGAGAGAGAGTGAGTGAGTTAGGGGTACCTGAAGGATACAAGGGACCAAATAAGCCCTAAAAGACTTGAATAGGTATTGGGATTTCTAATAAGTTTCCTCCAAACCATGATAAGTATGAGCCTTGTCATTACACTTGCAGGAGGCATTTGGTGCTTCTTTTCTTCCAAATCTCCTTCTTCAATGTCATCTACTTTCTTCTGGCATGTGAATGGAGACCCATTTGCTTGGAACTTACAACCACTCTCTGTTTCCATCTCCTTATTGTCACTATAAAATTTTGAAGCAGCAGGGCTTGCATTCTCTATCAAATCATGCATTCCTACATGTCTCATCACTTATCATTCAATATATAATAAACTCATAAGTTGGCATAAAGGGTATACAAACATGTATAGTTTTCTCAAAATGGACTATAGTCAAAAAAGAAATGGATAAATTTGACTTTCAATTCTTGTATTTTATCTCACTTTAACTTTTTAATTGTCTTAGTCAATTTCTTAAACTTTGAGTTAAGTTATAATTTAGCCCAATTATCTATCTTGACAGAAAAACTAAAGTAATATTCTAATCAAACTAAAAGGGTATTAAGGACCAAAGTTGAAGAATTGAAGTAGGATTTTGGTTAAAATGAATAATGCTAAGTGTAATTAATACTATTATGTAATTGTTTTTGTTAACTTTTGAAATGATATGACACAAATAGATTCAATTGCAACTTAACTCAGTCAAAATGATTGACTAGAATAACTAAAACATCAAAGAGTAAAACGAGATCAGATGTAAGTAAAGCGAAATTTACCCAATATATATAAATATATATATATGTATGGACATTGGTTAGTTGTCTTACCTTTTGAAGAAGCAATATCTTGTTGTTGAACAACAGACTTAGAAGAATCAATTACTCCAAATTCAGTAGAAGCAGCTCTATTCACTGCATGTCTTAGGTTCACCTCAGAAACGGGAGAAGCACTAGTTGAGCTCCAAACAAACATATGAAGTTCCTTATTAGGCATTCCATTTGCATTTGCATTTACACCCCCACCACTTCCCTCTTTTCTCCTAGGTCCTCCTCCTCCTACAGTATTACTACTAGACCCCGAAAACATAGGATTTGGAGGTGGGTAAGAAGGAACTTGAAGAAGATTACTAGCACCACCAACACCACCACCACTAGGGTTGTTAAATAACTCCCCGCTCATACTCCTCCCTCCTCTCTTCTTCCCCATCCTCAACATCTCTTCTTCAAAATTTGATGTTCTTGGTGTTGCCACTTTCGATGATTGCACCGAAAAAACATCCCCACCAAAACTATTGGTATACCCATGTTTTGGACTAGCTGCCTTACTCGCAAACATGGCATAAAAATCAGTTTGGTTGAAGCTCGAAGCCCTAGGGGTAGGCTCTCGCGAAGATTGTACTGAGTAGATCTCAACTCCAGTAAGGTTAGATGCTCGTGGGGTCATAGAATTCATCGAGTTAAAAGCATGTGATTTAGTATTTGAAGAGATTACAGACGACGTTGTAGATCTCCTCACAACCACATGAAGCTTACCATCATCACCAATCTCTGCGTCAGCCTGAAGTGGTTCACGCCCATTGAGGGAAATCACGTCAGACTCAACACGAAAAGAGGTGATGGAGCCAGCAGTTTCAGGAAACTGCTCACTAATGAGGAGCTTAGCTCCTCGATACTCAAACATAAAGAGCATTAGGGTATACCAAATAACGCTTTGTAAAACAACAATTTGGACCATGAGATTGCCGGAGAAATCGCCATACATGGCCTTGAGGAGGGGGATACCCATGACAAGAGTGTTTGGGAGAGTGGAAAGTGAGAAGAGAGTGATCATCCACTCAAGATTTCCGTCCTTGGTGAACAATGGCCAGAGGAAGAGAGCAGAGAATGACAACTTTTGAAGAGAATCGGCGGCGATGAAGTGGTAGTTCATGGCATAAGGGTTGTTGGAGGAGATGAAATGGAAGGAGAGTAAGGGGACGGCGAAGACGGCGACAAAGCGGTTGATGCCGGAGCATTGGTCAGGTGTGAAGATTTTCCACCACCGGACTGAACCGTATGCTAGAACCATGGCTACATATAGTGGTACAACTGCTGCAAGAACATCATAAATGTCCTTCCCAGTGATCATGCTTTTAGCTCAGCGAGAGAGAGAGAGAGAGAGAGAGAGAGAGAGAGAGAGAGAGAGATGGATTTAGGAGGTGTGGCTTTTGTAGGAAGTCAAAAGGGTAGTTGCAAAATGAAAAAGTGATAAAACCAATTGAATGAATTGAAGTGTATATGAAAAGCTTTGAAAAAGTTTATATACTGGTGTATTGTATTGAAGAGCACAAAAAGCAATGTAAACTGAAGAAGCGGCAGTGTTGACGCTCATCTGTCCAAGTTACAATGCAAAGTGATTAAAGTCATAATATAAATGTTTTTTTTTTTTAGCTTGTTTATATAAGTTGGTTGTAATTTATTTTTATTTTAGGAGTATGTGTCATATTTGGTACGAGTTTTATTTTTAGTAGGTAGACATAACTTTAAAAAAAAATGATAAATTATGATAGTAGTCTATTTATTTTAATTTTTATGTCATTTTAGTTTCTGTAATTTTAATTGGTTCAATTTTGACACTAAATTTATAATTTTGTCTTAATTTGGTTGAGTTGGTTACAATTTTTAGTATTTTTTTATGAAAAATATATACATAAGTGTCATGTACCATATTTGTAAGAGCAAAAAGCTTTGAAGTGGGTAAAAATTAATCAAGTCTTGGTACTAGGCCCAATGCGATGCTCACTCCGAGGTTAAGCTAGGTTGGACCTCGGGCCTATGGCTAACACTTGCTCCGAAGCAAGACAATCATAGGAGCTCGGCCCAATGTACGAATGTCACTCCAAAGTAGGCCGAGCAACGTGGTAGGCCTCCTGGATGGGAAGCCAACCACTCCGAAGTAGGTTGAGTAACATGGTGGACCTCCCGGATAGACAAACAACCACTCCGAAGTGGGCTGAGCAACATGTTAGACCTCTTGGTTGGACAACCATTCTAGAGTAGACCAACTTAAAGAAGGCCAATTCACTGAAGATCTTTCTTGGGCCCACAAGAGACAAACAACTCTGCTCCTCTCCCTTGGTGTGAACAGAATGTGGAGACATGGAGGTGTAGAGGGACAAGGCGCACACATGACAGACCTGCATCTGAGTGTCAGGTGAGTGGTCATCCTCCTCCAATAAGAAATGACCTATAATGAGACAAACAAAACAGACCTGCACCCGAGTGTCAGGCAGAGTGGCTGTCTTTCTCTAATGGGAGACGACCACGAATAAGACACATTGGACAGATGGTGGAAAGAGAAGGTCTTGGAGGACAAGTAACCTTCTCCTATGAAAGGTGAACACTATTCACCCTCAAGGGATCCGAAAATCCATACACTTAACACATACACACTCTTTGTATCTCTCTTCTTCCTCTCCTTGAGTCCCTGACTTTACCATTTGAGGGGTTTCCGACCAAACCCCGGTTAGCAGCCTTACCGCTTGTTATTTTGTGCAGATTTTCAATTCCCAAAGCATGCTGTTCACCCATGAAGTTCAACCATTCTTCATAGTGCGGAAATCACCCCCACACAATTGGCGCCGTATGTGGGAAAACCACTGCTTGCTTCGTAACGAACTTCGACGGTGGGAATTGAAGATACACCCCACTCTGGGCTAGCAGAGAGGACTCCAATGACGGAGAGAACCAAAGATAAGGGTCTGGCATTTCCTCCAGCGTACGATGACCTTATGGACCACGACGATCAGACACCCAACGCGGCGGAGCAACGCCGTGTCATTGCCGTTGAGACGTCTCAACGTCTTTTTGTTGAGAAAGACCACCGTGACCGCATCATCGACTCAATGGGTTTGGAGATCACTGAGCTTCGCACCCAATTAATGAAGTTCATAGCGACTCCAGCGGAGCCAAGAAAATCCGTTGGTGGACCATCGCAAAGGAGATGTACCTCTTCTCCCCCTCCGCCTCATAAAGAGTACTGCAGTGGTGGCCCTACTAGTAGAGAGCGTAGCTGGCCGATTCCGATACGTAGTCAAGGGGCTAGCAGTAGAACGAGTAACCTCCAAAAAAATAACCCACGAGAATATTCTCATAAGAGGCAGAGGACTATTAGCCACCTATCTGAAACCTTTCATTGTCGTCGCGATGAGCGGCCTCACGACTTAAGAAGTTGGTTGAACGATAACAGAAAAGAGGCACGACGGCTATGCAGGGAAGGAGAACGTCAACGAGATAGAGAGGAGGAACGCCAAATTAGGAAAGGGACCGCTTGAATCGGTCCATTGTAGGCCCCTCGAACGCCCGGAGGATGAGTCCCCTGCCCGTTTATCTTGGGCCCATTACAGTTCAGGACTCAATATCACGGTTCTTAATCTGAACCAAAGAGTCCAAATCCGGCGAATCATTTTGAGAAAATAGATTTTTTTGAAAAGAAGTGCCAAACATGGACTGCTTTGCCAGATACAGCGTCACCACCTAAATATTTTATTTTGAGAAATTTAGGAAACCTTGACTCGTTTGCCTAAGGCCACGTGTCCATCATCACCAAAGTTGCCTCGGCTCGGGAACTTAGGTACGATTGGGGAAGGTCACTTCATGAGCACCCTCGCTCGCCCTATCAAAGATCGGCCTCTACTAACCATGATATCTAGTTTTGAAAAAATTATGTGTTCTTGTTCCGGTTATTAGCCTAGATTTACTATGTGATGTGCACAGCATACAAGTATTGACTGGATCGCCTAAATTGGAACAAAACATTTCATGTTTGTTTTTTTGAAAGATGGTTTGCTACCCGTAGGTAGGCTTAAAATACAGATTTTGCCACCCTCAGGTGGGCTTAGAAAACATGGTTTTGCCACTATCTAGTGGGCTTAAAATTCACAGTTGATGATTTGTCCCAATCCAAATAATCCAACCTTCACCCACAGGCATTCAAGCAGGTATATCACATAAGCACATAGCCTCATGGTAAGCATGCTATCACGGCAGTCACTCACACGCATGCAAGGATGCTAAAGCATAAAAACTTACCGAGTACTCCAAGCCAAAACAGAAGCTAATTAGAAATCCATGTATGATCCTAACTATACAGAAATGCCTAATGCAACACATGCAAGAATGCAACTAAGATAGGCTCGACTATTCTAAACATAGCATATGGAATGCTACAGTTAACAAGTATTCAACTTGGAATTGAAATACAATGTAGTGATGTATGATGCGCCGAGCCCGATGCATGCAAAACAGATGAATGAATGCAAGCATGCTATCATACTGTATGCTAATTGAAACATGCCTTAATCTAACCATCATAAGCTGGTAAATAAAAGGGAGAAAGACGTGGAGTTGGAAGACATACATCACACACACATACACACACACACACACACACACACACACTTATTACAACATTGCCCTCGCTCGGAGGGTCCAAAATAATATACAGTCCCAAATAATAAATACAGTCCCAATAAGTACAAAATCCTAATTAATTAGCAAATTAATCTAGGAAAGCAATAAATGGCACGCAAATCCATGGACCGCCTCGGCTCTGTTCCAAATGATAAATGATGCATGCTCGGGTTGCTTGGCGCAGAAATCCATTGCGATGCCCCAATTAGCCTCTGTTTACAATTAAACCCGGAATGTTGCGCGAAGCCCCAAAAGATTGTCGGTTTTTGATTTGCTACAACAGAGAGCAGGAAAGGGACATGGCAATGTATTTTCACATATGTATGCTTGACTACTCTTCAGGGAGCGTAGTTTTCGATCCTCGTGCCACCAATCACGCATCTCGATGCATGATGGCCGAGGAGCCGAATTGCACGACTCAATATGAAATGAATGCACATATAAACACAACAAGGCCTACACTCTATCATGGATAATCTGGAGTGTCGGCGACTCAGAATTGAGACACGTTCCGTCACTCAGAGTACGAAACGTCCCTCGTTTTCCATGCTCGGGCTAACTCCTACCCCGAACACAATGCAATATGCATGACATGCATGAATGCAACTAATATACAACCTAGCATACACAATGCTATGAGATGGCATATACGATGCATGATGTAACATAGCATACACGATGCTTTAACATGCAACCTAGCATACACAATGCTATGAATCGAAATGGCATACGCAATGCATGATGGACTTACACCAATATGAGTGAACCTCAGCCACACTCACATCAGCGGCCATAAGATGAAAATGAGACACTCAAGATGCGTGCACACATGCACGCAAATCGAGGACCGATCCTAAGGCATGAATGCCACTCTAACAAGGCATGGCAAGGCACAAAATATGGCATACAAACATGCAAGTTCTAACACTGAAATGTGATGCAGAATGACCTCGAAACATGGAAACATGGCACCCGATGCATGGAATGGTCCTGAAACACAAAACTAGGCACATGCATTGGCCTATAACTATACAAAACATGCATTATTTGATCATGAAACATAAAGACAGAACTGAGGCAGTCCCAAAATATGAACATTTCTAGTTCAAAGCATGGCCAAAAGATGCTAGCAAGATGGCCTAAAATAGCATGTGATTTTGACTAGCAAACATGATTTACATGGCATGTATATGAAGCAAGTGAAAAATCATCAAACCAGCAAAAATCAGTGAATAAAACATACCAAAACATGCCCAAATAAACATGGAGAGGCAGTCAACACATGCACAAATGAGGGGCTCCTTTGGAAGGCATACAAAGGGGTTGTTAAGCACATGCATCAAGGACACTTAGCATGGCACAAAAAACTCTGGAAATCAAATATGATAGCTCCAAAACTCACCAAATTGACCCCAAAATGTGACTAAGAAGCATGCAAGGAGGGGTCCCTTTGGAAGGCCAAAATGACCATCAAACAAGTCAAGGGGAGAGGGGGTCATCCCCCTCTGATTTGGAGGCTCAAAATAGTGTGTCAGCCACTGAAAATCTATTGGATTTCAGTGGCTAGATGGCCAAACAATGCATGCAACAAGAGCTTAGGTGTAGGGCTCAAAATAAGAGACAATCAAGTATACAAGGAGGCATATGATCTCAAAAAAAAATGGGACCTCAAAAAAACTTGAAGATGAGATTAAAACAAGATATTTTTCAGTTTATGACAACTCTCAAAAATGAACACAAGTAGGGCTAATCTATCATGCAAAAATGGCCCTAAAAGAGAGATTAGAGACAAGGGACAGTAGCTGGCTCCAAATAGAAAAGAGCCCTTCAACAAAGTTTAAGAGGGGATAAAAAAAAAGGCACTTTACAGTTTATATCAAGTCTCGAAAATAAGCACAAGTAGGGCTAAACTATCCTGCAAAAATGGACCTACAAAGAGAGATAGGAGACAAGTGGTAGTAGATGGCCTCAAACAAAGGAGAGCCCTTCAACAAAGTTGAAGAGGCACTCAAAAAAAGACATTTTATAGTTTGGCTCGGAGCCCAGAAATGCTCAAAAATAAGGCTAATATATCATGCAAGAGATAGCCATAAAAGAGAGATAAAGGGAAAGGGGTAGCAGGTGGCTTCAAACAGAGAAAGATCCTTGATCAAACATGAAGAAAAGCTCCGAATAAGACTATTTCCAGTTCGGGTCGGAGCCCAAAAATGCTTGCAAGTATGGCTTATAAATGAAGCAAGAAAAGACTAGAAAAGGGAAAAAAGAGACTCACCCTTGTAGAACCAGACTTCAGCAGCTTTTGGACCAAGAAGAGGAGCTCCTAGCCTTTGAAAATTAGCCTCAAAGTGTTGGAATAGAGGATGGAGGTGTGGTGCTATGGGGTGTAGGGTAAATGGTGCAAGAAACCAAGGTTTAGGAGCTTGAATAAGAGAGAGAGGGGTTTTGTAAGCAAAGGCTCTCAACAATTTTTTGTAACCCCTCAAAATGGGTGTGGGGGTGCTGGTTATATAGGGAGAGGAGTGGAGGAAAGTGGGGAAAATCAAATTCAAATTTCCCCCCCAAAAGGGCAGATCCCCGGGTAGGGGTCTGGGTCAAAACAGAGGGTACAACTGTAAGGAACCAGGAGAGAGGATTCTGGCCAGCCAGGTTCAAAGGGTTCAGGTGGCCGGCCGGCCACCTCCCCTGGCTAGCCGGCCAGGGTCAAAAGGTTCAAGCTCAATTGTTGGCCGGCCACCCCAAAAAGGTGGCCTCTTATGTGTGTACAACACAGCTATGTGGAGAAAAACCAGGAAATGTAACCCAAGAGAGAGAAAAACCAACCTTTTAGAGGGGTTCAAAAGGGTCAGGAAGAGTTGATGGCCGGCCTATCCCTATTGGTGGCCTCCCAGGTGTGTACAACACAATGGTGTAGAGGAAAGTCAGAAAAAGTGGCCCGGGGATGGAAAAAGTCAGCTTTCTAGTGAAGAAAACGGGCGATAAAGAGCGACGAAGGAATAAAGCTAGTCTTCAGAACAATTGCTGGCCTCCTACCCTTCTACAAGCTTCCTAACAATGAAAATAAGGACCCTGCCAAAAATGGACCCAAACCAATGCAAAACGACGGTTCGGGGGCCAAAACGCGTAGCCTGGGGCCCCGAAAACTGACTATTAAGCACCGGAGGTGGCGTTTGACCACGAAGTTGGTCTCTCTAGCTACAGTGTCCCTCAAAAGGGAGTAAACAAGATGTATGCCAAAAACCGGTTCAAACGGAGGTGGTTAAACGGTCCCGAACCGAGGCACACGGCCGACGGCTCCGAAAACCGAGAACCGGGCTCCAAACGGAAAAAATGGCCTACGACCACGAAACGTAGCCTTTGGCCATTGAGAGATAGTTTACGAGGCCTCTCCTTCCCTTCGGGAAGAGAAAATGGAGAAAACGAGGCTTGGTTCACAAACCGAGGCAAGGCACAAAAGAGTCTGGAAGTCCGGAGGCAAGGCTCGCAGCCGTGACTCCACAACTTCAGAACGAGCACGACGTGTAACATCACGAAGTGCTCAATCGGTGACGTCTGAGTCTTAAGCTCGGTCAAAAATGGGGTGTCTACAATTGCCCATCTTTGACAGAACTCGAAAGTCATAAGTTACGGGAGTGAATGTCAAAGCCTAGAGACGACCCATTTTTGACAAGGACGAAGACTTAAACAAACATACTAGATAACAAAGAAATGTGCCCGCAGGCAGGGGGCAAAGTGCAAAGCGATATGCACCAAGTCGGATGTAACTCAATGATCATGCAAATGCAGCAAGCTGTAATGAAGCAAGTATTTACAAATAGATGCAACAGTTTTAAGCAAGAATGCAAAGCAACAACAACATTTCATGCAGTTGAAGAATGCGGAGAATCATTGGATTCTCGCTACGTCTCACACGGAGAAGATACAGTACCTGTGCGGTTCGTCTGGTCGCACCAGCCTTAAATGAGCCGTACATACAATATCATGCCTGAAAAAGGAAGAAACTCAACAAGCACAACATAGTTAGCAAATATGTTCAGTGTGATATCGAGCGTAGACAAATGCGGTGTTGATGGGCGAGTACATCGCAATGCGAGAAGCAACGTGCGTGACAATGCGAGTTTAAGCATGGAGGCATGACAATATCAAGGAGACGTGCATAACAGTGCAAGTGGTGTGCATGAGAATGCAGGTGATGTGCACAACAATGTAGAACAAGTGTAAACTTGAGTGCACATTTTGAAACGAAACAACGAGCGGAGCAATGCAAGTTTCGACGAAGGTGGCTCAATCGCGGCCCCCGGTTTACCTCCCGGAGGGGTCACAACATATTCAAAAAGGAAACACCTTGCTTTTGACAAGTAACGATGAGATACACATCGAAAGTTGGAATTGAAGTTCCTGCGGAAGGATTTCACAACAAAAAGTGCACTTTCCTTGTACTTTTTCGGGTGCCGGGGACTCCAATCATCACCAAAATTTGCAGAGAGCTTGGAGACCACCTTGGGAACACCACTGGCCATGTTTGGTCCAAGGAGGAGGCTTCCGGCTAGGGGTGAGGGAGTGGGATGGCCGGCCTGCCAAAGAAGGTGGCCGGCCAGCCACCTAGCCCAGATCCGGGGCAGTTTGGTCCTTTTACTCTCTTTTCTTTAAAAACACTCGGACAAACACCTTTTCCTCATAACTTCAGCTTTGAAATCAGCCTCTCTACCTTCCTAGAGCATTTTCCCTCTCAGATCTACGCTCCATATGCGTTTTCCAATGCCCCATGCAAGTTGTTTTCGCTAAATCTTTCAGTTTTCGTCACTTTGAACCGATTAAATTTTGATTTCGGTGCTTCTTTTCTCATTTTCACCACTTGAGGTAAGTTTGTCTCAACATTTGGAAGATTTTCTCGGGGGTTGACTTTTGTTGACTTTTTCATATCCCGAGAGTTGACTTTTGTTGACTTTTTCCAATTTTGGCTCATTTTGCTCATTTTTGCTCATTTTTGTAGATTTTTCGAGATGGCTGGTCATTTCCCTCATAGTGGAGGTTCTTCAGGTGCTGGGAATGATCCTGATATTATGGCTTTAGCCCCGAGAGTTCGGCCGTTTGATCCCGAGAGGTATCATCCTCATGAGCACATCCTCTCGCAGGCGGTTTTCTACCATTTTACTGATTTCGATGACCGAGCGCCTAGGGATCTGCTTTTGTGAGAGCTGGAGTCCCACCTCTCTCATGAGGCACGAGAGGTATTTACTTCACTTTTACATTTTCTGCAATGTATTCTGCACTTTCCGTGTATTTCGTGCCTCCGCTATGTTTATCTGCCCACTCAAGCACACAGCTTGTTTTGAATGTTTAGTCCATAGCACCGTATTCCGTTTGCGTCTTGAGCACATAGTTCAAACATTCTGAATTTTTGAACACGCAGCCCGTATATTGATTGTGAACACACAGCACACACTGATTGAGAGTTGAACACGCAGCGCAAACACTTGAATTCTGAGATGAACACACAGCCCATACTTTGATGTCGAACACACAGCTCGTTGTTGAGGTGAACACACAGCACACACTGATTGAGAGTTGAACACGCAGCCCAAACTTTGAGATGAACACACAGCCCATACTTTGAAATTTGAACACACGGCTCATTGTTGAGGTGAACACACAGCACACACTGATTGAAAGTTGAACACGCAGCCCAAACACTTGAATTCTGAGATGAACACACAGCCTACTGATTCTGAAATCTGAACACACAGCTCAAATACTTGATGTTGAACACACAGCTTGTACTTTGAGATGAACACACAGCCCACACTGATTGAGAGTTGAACACGCAGCCCAAACACTTGATATTGAACATACAGCCCGAACTTTGAATTTTCTGAACACGCAGCCCAAATTCTCAGATTCGATTCAATTTTGCACACAAATTTCATACATTTCATTTGCACGCAGCTTATTCATTTCATTTGCACGCAGCTTATTCATTTCATTTGCACACAGTTTATACATTTCATTCTGAAACTGAATACGTGTGTTCATCCTGGATGTAGGTGACTTCTCGTAGTGCGCGAGGATATGGCTCTATCTCGGCGAGAGAGTGGTACACGGAGCTCCCGGAGGCTGTCCGGGATTTGGTGGACGTGGCAAGGTTTGGGCCCTTTTGCATCGGGATCTCCCGCTGTTCTGCTAGTAGGACATTAATGGGTGCTTTGGTAGAGAGATGGTGGGACACCACCAACTCCTTCTATTTTTCTACCACCGGGGATATGACCATGACCCCTTTTGACTTCGCCGTACTGACGGGCCTTGATGTGGGAGGCTGGGCCATTCCATATGATGAGGACATGGGCTAGTGGAAGGCCGCTTGGATATATTTATTGGGGGCTCGCCTGCCAGTTGACAGATCTTCGGGCAGAGTCCGATACACCTGGTTCTCTTCCCATTTCAGGAGGGTAGAGATGGAGCCTGAGACTCCTGAGGAGGTGGCACAGTACACCTGCAGATTTCTGATGTTCCTCTTTGGGACCACCCTGTTCGCCAATAGGGGGAACACTGTTGGGCTTTATCTGCTGAGTGCTCTAGTGGACCTTTCACAAGTTAGCCAGTATGATTGGGGCGACGCCAGCTTGGCTACCTTCTATTGCTATATGAGCGCGACCTCCCGCGGACGGGGAAACATGGTTGGCGGCTATTGGAGGGCCTGGGAGGTACTTTCTTCCCTCTTGATTTACATTTCTGCTTCTCATTATTTGTACATTGCACACACGGCGCATTTTACGCTCTGTACCTTGTACTTTGCTTTCAGCACTTTGTACTTACATTCTGCACTCAGCATTCTATATTCTGATGGTTATTGCTCTATTTCTCACAGTTATGGGTCTACGCATACTTCCCGATACTAGCCCCAGAGCTTGAGGTGGAGGTGCCCCTCACGACCTCGTATTCACTTGTATTCGAGGGTTGGTACCAGCCGAGACCTCGGGAGTCTTTTCTTCACCTGCGGCAGTACTTCGACACAATGCGGACGTCAGAGGTATTTCAGAACTCTCAGTTCTTCATGTTTCCAATCTTTGATTTATCTTGCACATTCACAATTTCTGATTAGCTTATGCATTGGTTATCCGCAGATCACATGGCAGCCTTGGGCGCCTTTGGGTAGAGATCTCCAATTCCAGTTTGCCGGAGTGTGGGGGGCCTCTCGATATAGGATCTTGTTCGAGGGGCCAGTTGGGAGGGCTTGGTTTTTGGGAGATCGCTTCTTGCGTCAGGTATGGGGCTACCCTGAGCAGGACATTCCTTCAACGCCTCCAGACGATATGGGGACCGCTGATAGGCTCTCTCCCCAGGAGGTCGTTGATGCTATGCAAGGCACCGATGCCTTTCTACATCTGGAGCAGGGGGAGTATGCGATCTACCGCCACACCTACTTGATGCCTCCGCTGACGGAAGTCTGTATCCCGACGAGGAGGTCTGCTGGTATGCCCTCATCGAGCAAGGCTCGGACTGCAGATGTCCCTTCCACCAGCAGGGCTGGCACATCTAGAGGTGGGGGTGGACTGGTTCCCCCGATTCCTCCAACTCATCATCATCCTGGATGGCCAGCTATGCCGACTGAGCTGACAGGATGGAGATATGGGACTTCTTACCCGATCCTGATAGAGCCTCCGATGCCTGATCACCGATATGTCAGAGACCCCGACTCACCACCGGTATACTTTACAGCTTTGATTCATTACTCAGATACTTAGACATTCATTCCTTTACTGATACTCTTGCCTTTGCATCTGCAGCCTCCTATCGAGTATATGGATGAGGTGCTCGGGATGGTAGCCTCACTTGAGGGCATGGTCCTGCGGAGAGAGGCGCAGTTGTCCATCATGGGTTTCCAGGTACCCTTTAGTTTTCTGGCATTTATCATACTTTTGATAATATGCTGATCTTGAACATTTTACTGTATTGATAGCTTGCTTGTGTAGAACACATCTGATACACACTACATTCACGAACTATATCTGCATGCACCCACTTTGTGTAGTTTGCTTGCATCTGTATCTGATATACATGTTTTGGCTGATGTATTCAAACTGCATGCTTCATTTTCAGATGCCTCCGGTGTATGCTCAGTCACAGGCAGGGCCATCCAGGCCTTCCCGAGGAGCCGGGCCATCTAGGCCTTCCTGAGAAGCTAGGAGAGGGGAGTCGTCTCGCGGACGAGGCGGACGCAGGGCGCACATCATAGAGGAGGAGCCCAGCGAGGAGGAGGAGGAGGCTGCAGATCCTCAGTCAGAGACATCCACTGACAGAGAGGGTGGCTCCGATCCTGGTTCCAGTAGTAGAGATGAGGCTGAGGAGGGTTCCGAGGATGGCAGCTCCGACTCAGATGATGGTGATAATGGTGCAGAGTCTGTTCCGCAGAAGAGGACGAAGAGGGCCTCTTATTCTTGCTCTTGAGAGCATCGATGCAGTTGTTCCTTGCTTTACTTTCCTTTTTACTAGTAGTTGTAGCACATTGCACATTATTAGGCAGTTTTATTTTCTGTAAAACTTGTACCCTTGTTATAAAATGTTGTAACAAAGGAAGCATGATGGAATGAAAGAGCTTTTTGAAAAAGTGTTGTATTTTATGTTCTTAGCATCGCATCGCATCATTTTGCACCAAAATGAGATTGAATGGAAATGTGCATGGTGTATTTGCCAAGTCAGGTAGTGAACCGACGCAACAAACTAAACAACTCAACTTATTAAGAAAATAACAGAATCTTAGCAAGTTTACAACTCGATAAGCAAAACACAACAAAGTTGTTTTAAATAAAGAGTAACGACTCAAAACACAAAGCTCGACAACTATGACAAACAAGACTTGATAAACAGCTTGACAAACAAAGTAACAACTCGATAAGCAAAACAACAACTCGATAAACAAAACAACAACTCGATAGGCAAGACTTAACAACAACTCTATAAGCAAAGTGCATTTCGGATGATCTGGGTAACGGAACGCATCCGAAACTGAGGGAAATGGAGGCCTCCGACACTCCCGATGCATGCAAGTGCTGGGAACTTCCTTCTAGAGGGTAAAACAGGACCAGAGACACTTGGCAGCATGGCCGGCCACCTTTGGGAACTGGCCAGCCAGCTTTTTGCATTGGAGAGGAGAGGGGTGGCCGGCCTACCAGAAAAGGTGGCCGGCCGGCCACCTAGCCCAGCAACCACCAAATTTTTGACACATGTCCCCCGAACAGTGTCTCATCCTCTTTAAAAGCTTTAGCCTCGTGGTTAATTCATTTCATCTCAGTTTTGCACCAAAATGGAGGCGTTTCTTGTTAAAAATCTCACAGCTTGGATCGCTTCTCTAGATGGCTCAGAAAAATTGAACTTCTGGGGTTTCAGCTTGAATGCACTATTCACACTGAGCCGTACTCCGCTGCACCTTCCCTTCCTTCATGCTGCGGCAAGGTTTTGGAACCCAATAACACATGTCTTTAGCTTCGGCGGGCAAGAGGTATGTCCAACTTTTGAAGATTTTCGAGTTTTGATGGAATCTGAACGCCATGAAGAAATTTTGCCTCAGTTTCGCTTCGGCTACGCCCAAGCTTTAGGGCGGATGTACGGGCTCACCATGCATGATGCTCGGTCTCTGATCTGCAATGGGGAACTGGACATCCTTGGCTTGATTCATTGCTTTTCTGATGCCGGTGACCGTGGCAACCATTATTGGCAAGGTTTTCGGCAACACGCCCTTTGCTTGTGCATGCTATCTCACTTTTTGCTTGCCCCAGGCTTCAGTGGATCTAGCATTCGTCTGATTTAAGTTGCTCAAGGCTTGAAAGAAGGAAAAAGCTGTATCGTCATGACTTTAGCCGAGACACTGATAGGCTTGGATGCTTTCTATCGCCGGGAGACGACCAGATTCGCGGGGAGCCCACTACTGCTGCAGGTAATGTTTCCCACCCAATCTCACATATGTATTGCTCACGTCACTCGGTCCTCAGGCTCAGTTTTTCTCACAGAACCCTTTTCTTACTTTTCTCTCATCGTACATCTCTCTATTTTTTATTCTCTCATTTTTCATCCCTCCCCAGGTATGGTTGATGGATAAATTGTAGGTTGTGGACTCTTGCCCTGCCTACTCAACTCGCGGCTACTTCTTTCGACAACGCCTAGTCGATGCCCTTGATGAGGAGTGGTGGTTTGACTGGATGTGCAATCTATCTGCAGATCGCATTGCTTGGCACTGTCCTTGGCTCAACCTCCCGGCAATGAGCTATAGTATGTCCCGGCAGACCGAGATCCAGTTGATTGGTTTGACCCACTGTGTGTTCTACTTTCCGTTCCGATTCCAACGCCAGTTCGGTCATGATCAAACTTGCCCGCCAGAGGGGATAGAGTATCCTGCCACATTCCCGGTTCGAGGCGCACAGCTTGCCCGGTATGCCACAGCATGGAGGACTAGAGAGCTCCTGGCCCCCGCTTCCACTTTCAGTTGTACTTTGTCTGACGAGTGTTTGGATTGGCTAAATGAAGAGGCATGATTGGGCCAAATTGGCATCGAGGCTTCGACCACCTGAGAGGGGCTAGGGCACCTGACTTATCTATGCCCCAGATTTATTGCTTTACCAGTACTTTCAAGTTTTATTTATGAATGTAATAAAAAAGCAACTTCAATTTGTATGCAAGAGCAGGAGAACTTTGTTTTGAAATCAATGAAATTGAAGGTTGTGGGTACTGAAAATTTTCCGCTTTGGTCCAAAAATGGTCTTAGTTGTGAAAAGATTAATTTGAACAAAGTCAACTTTTATTAAAACTCTTCAAAACCATTTTCGATATGGATCAATCGACACGCCGAGATCTCATCGAGATGCACATCCTCGACCTCGCGAATCGAAAGTTGCCCCTAGTCTGAATAGTATCAAGAAGATCGCAGACAAGAACGAAAGTTGCCCTAGTCCGAATAGCATCGCACGAGATTGCGATGAATGCCGATGGACAAAGATGATCGAGATGATCAAATGGACAAAGTTGATCGGGAAAAGTTTATGGCTGAACTTCAGGATGAAGTTGCCTACGTATCCCAAAGATGGGAATCAAGCCTTACGTAGTTCAGGCTTGGGTTCACTCGGGTATTTTCACTCTCCTTTTACGCTCTAACTTTTGCCAAGGCCGCCCTTTATGGGTTTTCAACCTTGCGAGCTCAGTTTTTATAATTTCAAATTTTTTGTGCTCTGAGTTTTGCCTAGGTCGCCCTTTCGGGTTTTCGGCCTAGCGAGCCTCTCAAGGGTAATATTTCTTCAACTTGTCCATATTGATTGGTTGTGAGAACTCTAAGCCATCTAGATCCATCAGAACCACAGCTCCACCTTACCAGATAGACTTAATGATATAGGGACCAGTCCAATTGGGTCTGAACTTACCTCTTGGGTCGTGGATGGGAGCTCGGTTGTCCTTGAGCACCAAATCTCCTTCTTTTAGATTCCTGGACTTAACTTTCTTGTTAAAAGCCCGGGCAATTCTGTGCTGATAACCTTGAACATGGTACAGTGCTTTCAGTCTTCTTTCATCAAAGAGCATGAGTTCTTCAAACCTGCTTTGCTGCCAATCTACTTCGGCTATTTGACACTCAGCCAATACTTGCAATGACGGAACCTCAATCTCGATAGGTAGAACGGCCTCCATCCCATAAACCAATGAATACGGAGTCGCTCCGGTAGAAGTTCTGATCGAAGTCCGGTAGCCCCACAGAGCAAACGGCAGCTTATCTGGCCAATCCCGGTAGGTCTCCACCATCTTCTGCAGTATGTGTTTGATATTCTTGTTGGCGGCCTCAACCGCTCCATTGGTTTGCGGCTGATAGGTAGACGACTTATGAAAAGCCACGTTGTATTTTTCCAACAAGTCAATCACTTCCTTCTTGAAGTGGGAACCGTTATATGAAATTATCTCGTTTGGGACTCCATAGCGACAAATGATGTTGTTTCTGATAAACTTCGCCACATGTGAAGCTTTCAACACTGCATAAGATTGGGCCTCGACCCACTTTGTAAAATAATCTATCGCGACCAGGATAAACTCATGCCCATTCGACTATTTTGGAGTGACAGCCCCGATCACATCAATTCCCCAGATTGAAAATGGCCATGGCGAAATCATATTGTACAGCTTTGACGGCGGAATGTTCATGCAATTTGCATGAATTTGACACTGGTGGCATCGCCGGACAAAACCGATACAATCCTCCTCCATGGTGGACCAGTAGTAACCCTGCCTGAGGATCTTCCGTGCTAGCATTACTCTGTTCATATGTGTACCGCATTCCCCTCCATGGATGGCCTCCATTAGGCACTTTGATTCTTCGGCATCGACACACAGCTTATGCATTCCCAGATGACCTCTCTTATACAGTTTACCCCCGCAGATGATGAACTGGACGGCCATTCTTCTGATTGCCCTTTTATCCTTGGCATTTACCCCTGGCGGGTATGCTTCTTTCTCCAAGAAATTCCAAATGTCGTAATACCAGGGGTTTTCGTCTTGAACTTCATCTATAGCAGCAATCGACTCGTAGGCCGGCACAAATTTCTGGTCAATGATAACTGGACGCATCCGGACTCCGAACGGGATGTCTATCATGGAAGATAGAGTTGCTAAAGAATCTGCGAACCTGTTGTTCTCTCTTAGTAGATGAACAAAGTTTAGCTTCTCAAACTGAGGAATTAACAAGTCCAAGGTCTGGTGATACATCATCATCTTTTCTTCTTTGACTTTCCAGTCTCCTTTTGCTTGAGACACAACAAGGTTCGAGTCCCCGATGACATCCAACCGTCTTGCCCCTAGCTCCAGGGCTGCTTCTAGACCGGCAATGCATGCCTCATATTCTGCTTCGTTGTTCGAGACTTTGAATCGGAGTTTGAAGGCTAGAGGGATACGGGAATTGTCAGGCGCTATCAGCAGCACTCCTATCCCATACCTGTATTGATTTGATGCTCCGTCAAAGTACATTGTCCAAGTTTCATCGTCGATGTGCAAAATGGTTTCATCTGGGAATAAATACTCAACTGCTTCACCCCCTTCTACCGGATGATCGGCTAAGAATTCTGCTACTGCTCTTCCCTTGACTGACTTGCGTGTCACATATTTCAGATCAAATTCGGAGAGCAATAGCAACCAACGAGCTAGCCTACCCGTAAGTGCTGGTTTCTCGAAAAGATATTTGATGGGATCGAGTCATGAAACCAACATTACGGAGTGAGCTAACAGGTAGTGCCACAGCTTCCTGGTAGCCCATACCAAAGCTAAGCAAGCCTTCTCCAATAGCGTGTAGCGAGTCTCATACTCTAGCATCTTCTTGCTCAGATAGTAGATGGCTCTCTCCACTTTGTCCTCTAATTCTTGCGCGAGCATACAACCCATTGTAGTCTCCGTCACTGAAAGGTACAATATCAACGGCTTTCCCGGCTCTGGCGGTGACAACACGGACGGGTTCTGTAAGTATTCCTTGATTTGTTCAAAAGCAGCTTGGCATCGGCCGTCCCATTGGAATTTCTTGCCTTTCTTCAGGAGACCAAAAAGTGGTTCACAAGTTAAGGTTAATTTTGAGATAAACCGTCTTATGAATTGCACTTTACCCAGAAAGCCTCGCACCTCCTTTTCAGTCCTTGGTGGGGGCATTTCTAGGATGGCCTTGATTTTGGAAGGGTCGACGTCGATACCACTTTGTGTAATCAGAAACTCCAGCATTTTTCTCGCTATAACACCGAACGTACATTTTTGAGAATTCAGCCGCAACCGGAATTCTCTGATCCTTTGAAAGAACTTTTGCAAAGCGGTGTAGTGGCCCTCTCTTTCTTTGGACTTGACAATCATGTCGTCCACATACACCTCAACGTCTTTATGGATCATGTCATGCAATATTGTGGTTGCAGCCCGTTGATAAGTAGCTCCAGCATTCTTCAACCCAAACGGCATTACTCTGTAGCAGTATGTCCCCCACGGGGTGGTGAATGCAGTCTTTTCCCGGTCTTCAGGTGCCATCACTATCTGATTGTAGCCGGAGAAGCCATCCATGAACGAAAGCAAAGCGTGCCCCGCTGTAAAATCCATTAACTCATCAATATGCGGCAAGGGAAAGTCATCCTTCAGACTGGCTCTGTTCAAATCCCTGAAATCCACGCATACCCGGATCTTGCCATCCTTCTTCGGTATCAGAACAATGTTGGCCAACCAAGTCGGGTATTCAGATACCAGTAGGAAGCCTGCATCGATTTGCTTGGTGACCTCTTCCTTAATCTTGAGAGCCCAATCCGGGCGGATCCTTCTGAGTTTCTATTTGATAGGTCGGGCCTCGGGGTCAAGGGGGATCCGGTGCTGTACAATCTCAGGATCGATACCAGGCATGTCTTCGTAGGACCACACGAAAACATCTTTGAAATCTTTTAATAAAGCGACTAAGCGCTCGCGTTCCTCCGAAGACAACGTGGACCCGATCCGACCACCATGGGTCCTCCTCGCACTAATATTCACAGTAGTGATTTCATCCATTAGGGGTTTAACAAATCTCTCCTGCTCTTGTTCAATTAAGCGTTGCAAAACCAAAGGAATTTCTTCCTCGTCGTTTTCATCAAAATTTTGAAAGTCTGAGTTAATGCAACAAATCAAGGGCACAAAAAAGTACTCAGAAACCACAGTTACTTGATTCTCATTAAGCACATCCAAATCGTCCAATTCCTCGGTTACAACAGACTCAAATGAGAAAAAAAAAAGATGACCTGGATAAGACTGTGGCATCCGGTTTATCATCTCCAGGATTACCAGACTCAGACTCAGTCGAGCTGGAACCTGATTCCGACTCACAAGACTCGGTGGAATAAGATTCTGGCTCACTACCTGACCCAGTACTGCTGGACAAAAATCCCTCCTCGTATTGCCATGTGAGAGAGGGTGCGATAGATGTATCCAAAATAGTTGCTGGTAGGCCCACAGCTGTTTTATTTCCAATCATGGAAACTGATAAGTTATCCCCTAAGCACTTATGATCGATCGGATGATCTGAAAGTAGACAAGCCAATGCTACCCCCATTTCGATTTCAGCGCCCTCAGAGTCCACTGCCTTACATTGCTCAACCTCAGCTGATGGGTCTGTCTGCTCTTTGGCAACGTCATCCCTAGATAATTGTAGGTCGAAAAAAATCTCGAAGCCTGGCACGCACTTCTTCTCTTCGTTCAGCCACGGCTCGGGAAAGCCACAAAACGGAAAGTCCTTCCTCTCTCGGACAAAACGTCCGTTTAGGGTACCCTAAATGGGCCGGTGCATTAAGTCAAAAGGCTTCCCCGCCTTCTTTGCTCTGGCTCTCCCAGCCACTTCCTTTCCCTTTCGCACCCAATCTTCTTTGGTAGGCAGATAAGCTAATCCAAAGGTATGAGGATTATGTAGCACTTCGGCCAATGCTGCGATGCCCTTCCGGCCGCTTCTTCCTAATCCCATCCCGGGGATGTGTTGTAGCTTGTTCATGAGGTATACAGATTGAGCACTGACGTACACTTCCTCATTAACAGCCATGATATTCTGCACAACCCGAGCCTCGGCTAAGGTAAACCCTGATAAGAACACATCCTCCATGCCGTGCTTGATTTCCAAGATTGGTGTGGACACTTCTGGCGGTGGATGAATTGACGAATTCCCGAAAACAATGGCCACCCCCTTTCCGTGAGGGTACTTCAACATCTGATGCGAAATGGAAGAGACTGCCTTTACTTGGTGCAACCACGGCCGCCCCAAGAGTAGATTAAAGGTTGCGGGAATGTCCAAGACATGGAATTCAATGTTGTGTTGTCCCGGACCAACCTGGGTCTGAATTTTGACAGTCCTCATCACCACCCTGCTGGTGTTATCATAGGCTTTGATCACTTGAGTAGTCGGCACAAAGTCCGCGGGCTTTAACCCGATTGCATATGTCGTTCTTGATGGACACACATTAATGGCAGATCCCGTGTCGATAAGAACTATTGGCACCCACTTGTCTCTACATTCCACAGAGATGTAAAGGGGTTTGTTATGATTTGCACCCTTAGGCGGCAGTTCTTTGTCCGAAAAGGTTATCGTCGGGGAACCTCCTCCCAGAAAGACCAATCCAACTAGCTGCTCTGGTGTGGTATCTATAGAGAGTTTAGCTTTGTCCATAGAAGATAGGACAGCCTGTCTGTGCACTCGTGACGCCATAAGCAGTCCCCAGATAGAGATGTCTGCTTGTATCTTCTTTAACTGCTTCAGCATAGCTTCTTCTTCGATCTACTTCTCTTTCTGTCTTTCAGCTTCCTTATCCTTCCCAGAGGCCTCGGGCTGGTCTAGGTACGGGGGCTTGAAATACCGCCCACTTCTTGTCATGTGATCAACCTCATCGAGATACCAGGTGTCATCTGGTTGATTGCTTCCCTAATCCTCGTCTGTGTGGGCAAGACATAAATCATCCTCTTCCCACCACATTCCGTTGGCATTCAAAAGGCACCTGTCTGGCTCCGGTACGATTGTACTCGCGGCACTTTCAGCCCACATGCTCACAGCATCTTCTGTCCTTGTGCCCACAGCATTTTTAGTCCCTTCATGGGATTTGGCTTCCCCGGTTCTCTCAGAACCCTGTTGTTCCACCTGCGTCAGTGTAATCTGTTGTTCAGCTTTCCCTGTATTCTGAGCAAAATTCTTCGTACCGGCGCCCTTCGATAATGTACTTTGACTTTCAGCCCTTCCGGCTACCACTAGTACCCTCGCCCCTGCCGGGCCCTATTCTGGTTGGAACTCTACAACATCCGATTGATCATCCAGCCATCCGGCAGCCTCTGCCGATTCCTCATACTCAAACCAGTTGACTGCTGCATCCTCTGATTCTTGGTCATTGAAAAACTGTAGGTTGGCAAAGCCTTCTTCCACGGCCGTCAAATCATCCGTCCCCTGCTCAAATCTATCCTCCTGGATCACACACAGTCCTGCTTTCTCTGGAAATTCTATACTTGGCTCAAACTGGCCTGCTGACATAATGTACTCACTCGGATCGTAGGCTTCCCCAGCAAAATTCCCAGACTGCTCAAACCCTGACTTAACAGTTCCATCCTCCTCTGCAATCTCCCCTGCACTGTCTTCAACAGCCACCACCATTGGCTCAGGTTGGGTTGTAGAGATGTCCAACATGCACAAAAAGTCAGTGCAGTCGGGAAGGAGCACCTCCAGCTTAGATAGATGGGAAGGAGTGATATAGATGCTAGGATCGTAAGACACGACCCCAGTCTAGATAAAGTTGACTCTTTTGGGAGGTGGAGCTTGGTTGTGTGTAGGGAGTGGGTTGGTTGTAACATTGGGTCTTTCTGGTGGCAAAATCACCTGTTTGTCAATGAGATCCTGAATCTCGTGACGCAATCTGAAGCATTGTTCAGTGTCATGACCGTGTTGCTGGTGATATGCACAGTATTTGGCTGGGTTGTGAATAGGGGGTAACGGATTTGGTAACGGCCTCGGCTCTAGGGGTTTTAGATGCCCTTTTATGATTAAGACCCCTAGAGCTTTGGATAAGGGCATGTACAATGGGGTGAAAGTTTTTTGGCCTCTGGGTTGGTACTTGGTGGTCTGTGTATTACTTCTGGATGCACCAGAGAAGGGTGTGGCTGCCATGGGCCTTGGAAGGGGAGGGGGAATGGTGGCGACCATGCTTACATCCGAAGTTCTTGCAGTTGCAGCGCCACTCGGGCCTGCATTGTTATTGCGGTTAAAGGTTCTCTGAGGTTGCTCCCTGTCTCGGTCAATCAGACCCTGTTTCATTACATCTTTAATTTGTACTCCCATCTCGTGCAGATCCGAAAAAGTGGAGAATGGGAGCACAATCATCTTTTGCATCAGTTTTGGCTGGAGATTGCGTACAATCATCATGATCTGGTCCTTATCGGTGGGCCTTAAAGTCATCATCGAGGCCTTCGCCCTCCACCGGGTCACGAAATCCAAGAAACTCTCTTTGGGCTCCTGCCTTGTTGTTTCGAGATGACGAGTTGTAATCTCAATTTGGGTGTTATAAGAGTATTGCGCAACAAAGGCCTCGGCCATTTTGTCCCAACTCCATTTGACATCATCCTCCAACTTCGCATACCAGATAGCGGCCACACCCGACAGGGTCCGGCCGAATAGTGAAAGCTTCTGGGGTCTGGTGAGGCCCATTGGCCGTAATATATCTGAGAATAGCCGGAGGTGGACCATGGGATCACCAGATCCGTCGAAGCGATCGATCTGCGACATTTTGAATCTATCTGGCAATGTCACCGCCACATCGGTATATCTGTCCTCGATATCCGGAATAGCCTTTACCCCCTGGGATTTTTTGAATAGCTTCTCAAGCTTGCTCAATTTCAGTGCCGTAGAGTCTACTTCGAACTCGAAGGGAGAGTCTGGGTGGTTGACAGGCGTATGTACCTTGGACAGTTGAGGAGGGAGTGGAGGCGGAGCTGGCCCCGTTGGAAGGTCTGTGTCCTCTTGGATGTTCTGGACATTTGGCAAGGTATTTTGGATGTTTGGCAGGACGTTCTAGGTAGTTGGTGTCTGCTCAGGTATTGGGACCCCTAGTGGGGAGGTGGATGTGGTGATGCCGACTTCTTCTTTGTGGTAGGTAATTAGCTCACTTTGTTGGGCCATGATTGTGGCCTGCTGCTTAGCAAACTCCGCTTGACGGACAGCGTCCTCCTACATCTGCCTCATACTCTCTTGGAGTTGGCGCATCATTTCTTCCATTTCGGCCATATTCTGTTGATCTTGCTGACTGACTAGTACGTGTATCTCTATGGCAGAAACCGAGACCTCAGCCCGGCTGTTCACTGCTAGGGTAGACCACTGCTCTGGTAACCCACTACTAGAAAATTGATTTTTTACGTCTATTTTTTTGCGACCGTCTATTAAACCGTAGCAAAAAATATACTATTTTCTAATCTCGTTTATGTGTATGCTTTATTTCACTTATTTTCTTTTATTTATATTTGCCCTAGTCAGCCTTGCTCCAACTCTCGACATCGCTCTCTCTCTCTCTCTCTCTCGCTTGCTCGCCCAAACACAGGTATGAATCACTCTTCCTCTCTCGATCTCTCAATTCCTCTCTCTCTCTCTGTATATATATTTGCTAGGGTTTAGATCAATACATTCATCTGGCCTTCGCGATTTCTATTCTTCAATTTATGTTCTTTGCGATTTCTTCTTATGATCGATGCCTTCAATATCATTTGGAATTCTGTTCTTTGCGATTTCTTCAAAGGTACGTGATTTTTGTTTTTCACTATTTCAATTCATGTAGTTTCAATTTCCAACAAATAATCGCTTTGTTCGCACTCTCTTCTTCTCTTCGATCATTGTATTTCCTCTTTCTATCTACTTCTTATATTTTAATTGTTGTTCATTGAGGCCATAATTATATTTCAATTCTTGACAATTTTTATTGTGATTTCTGAGCATCAATACTTTTTTCAACATATGCAAAAATTGCTACATATCCAAGTCAAACAAGGTTTATATTATAGTTGGCAAAAATATTTACTCCAGAATGCTCACTTAGTGAACTATGGCAGGATTGTAGACAAGATAAACAATTCAATTGGCCAGGATCCCGATGCAAAAAGTATAATTGGAGTCCTTGATATTTATGGTTTTGAGAGCTTCAAGATCAACAGGTAAATAATGATGGACTTAATTATTTCTTAACACATAAACATCTCATTATATCTCAACCTAAAGAGCTCACATGCTTCATCTGGCAGTTTTGAACAGCTGTGCATCAATCTAACAAATGAGAAGTTGCAACAGCATTTTAATCAGGTGAGGACAATAGTTCTTTTTTAGTATGTGGATATATGGATGTGGGTGTGTACATATGATATGTATGTGGATGTGGGTGTGTACATATGATATGTGTCAGGTTTATATACTGCAATGCTCTGTATGTATACACTGCAATGCTCTGTATGTATACACAATTACATGGAAAAGTTTGAAAAAGTTTGTAACTTATGATTGTTGGACTGGCTCTTTCCATCTCCCCATACATATTTTTTTAGAGAAAGAGTGGGAGGGAGGACCGTTCAAAAGGGAAGAAGTAATATAAAGTATAATTTTGTTCTTCTGCACCAAACTGGACCTCTACGGAGTTAATTCTCCAATTTATGACTCACTTTGGTACTGCAGCTGCTACTAATGGTATAAATTGTCAATTTAAGGCTGCTGAGCCTCGTGCACCTGAGTCGCTCGTTTATGTAGAGAGTTATTTTTGGAAATTTCAGATTCTGTGATGAAAGGGTTAGGTATGAATGGTCACAACAATATCTAAAGCGGAAACTACAAGGAACTAAAAGGTCTTCAATGGATGTTTTCTACAACTCAAAAGCTGTTTGGGCTCGCCCACATCATTTCTTTTCAAATTCGCTGGGGTCATTAACTTATTATTTTACCTTTTATTGCTGCATTCAGATGCATAATTCTTGTACTAGTACGATGGTAGATTTCATTTGCACTTCCATTATTTCAATTAGCATTTTGGTATGATGTAATTTGATTATTTTCTTTTAGTGAATGCAGCACACTTGGTTCGAGTTCGAAGTAAAAAAGCCATTGAGTGGATTATTTGCAACCTTGATATTCACTATGTTCTCGATTCTGCTTTCGCTATTGCACATACTTCAAGAGGCTAATGACCAAACCGCTCTCTGTCATATTCTTCTCATAGGAATACTCTCAATGTGCCTTCAAGCAGTAAAGGAAAATGACGTCACTAGTTCATCAAATATTTCAAGAAATTTTAGGTGACCTCTTGTTCCTTCTTGGCTAAGAAGCACAGACACGACACAATTTGATAAACATTCAATATTGAAAACAGAACTTCTAAATGTACTATCCACATAGTTTGTCTTCTTTTTTATATTTTTCAAGTAAATATGCCTTTTGAAAATTGACCAATTGCATCGAATGTTTCTTTTTTGGTTAATGGCTTTCATGTCACAGGATTGTTCTAGCATCTTGTTTGCAGTATCTTTATGTGCTGCCAAATACTTGGAACTATCTGACAATGTGTTCCTTGACAGAGTGGATGTATTGCAGAAAATCTGGTTGTCTTCGCAGCTTGTGATTCTCGCTCATGGAAGATGGCGAATCTCCTTGGGTGCGTGCTCTATTTCATCCTAGGTTGAGATTTCGTGAGTTTTACGGATATATAACATCACCCAAGAGTTCATAAGTGCTACCGAGAAGGTATTATTGCGATGTTGTTAGAGGTTGTCTTTATGGTTTTTGTTTTCAATAGGTGTTCTTTGTTGCCTTTATTTTTATTATAGGATTATTTGTTTCTTTTCATTTTTATTTTTCCTGTAAACATTACTTTTCCTTTGTGATTATGATGCCAAACTATGCTAACGTAAACAGATTGGTGGAAGGTTGGGATCTGACATTGGGGCACACTACAATCATAGGCCAAGGGCTTTGTTGATTTCCAGCATGAATCCCAAGTAAGCTTCCTTTGTGCTGTATTTAACTTGTTTTTACCAGCCTACACATCTGGTTACTCGACTTAGTGTTTTACTGGTTCTTGTAGATGGTGCTTGCGATCCCCAGCTCTGGTCAGCAGACAATTTATCAGCGAAGAGTGTCATACCTTGAACAGGTATCATGTTTCATATAATCTTTAACAAACATGATTGGAATGATCCTTGACCATGTTTATTGGTAACTTCATCTTTCAAGACATAATTTATGCTCTTACTTTATGATAAGTAAATTTGATGTACGCATTATCTAATTGCTTTACTGGACATCTTTTCATGGCGTGGTGGATCCATCATTGTTTGAGAAAACACTCCTGTTATGATTTTATCCTCTTTATATATATATATATATATTTTATGTGAGTTGTGGCCATTTGTGTTAAATTGTTCATCATTGGTGGCCTTGATGTTATTCCCAATTTCATCAAGGAGATATGTACTACTGTTATGGGTTATACGCACTGCCGATTTACCATCAACAGCTTATATTATTTGGAAAACAAATGTTAGGCTTCACAGCTTGTATGTTAATTTGTAACTACTTTTATGTTGTTATTTTATTAGGATCTTTAACTAGAATCTTTATTTAGCATATATGAAGGATTTCAAATAACTACTTTTATGTTGTTATTATTCTCCCGTTTGCCTGTACTGATTGCTACAATATCTTGCCATTTGAAAACATTGACTTGCTGAATACCAGTTGAATTCATACTTCGTTTATTATGTTTATTATGCTACTCTGCACATTGCTGCAATATTATTTTTAGTTGGGTTATTAATCTCCGCTTGTTCTGTCTTGATTCTTTAATATTACCTAATTTAATAAGTATATTGAAGTAGGCTTTTATGGAGCAATATAATAGCAGGATTGTTAAGAATAGACTTTTAGGCATGATGGAAAACATGTACTGTACATGTATATAATAGAATCCTTGATTGTATATCTCAATAAGGCCTTATGGGGTAATTGTTGAATTGATTTCTGGTTAGCCACCAAATTAATCAATGCTAGTTTTCTTGTTCTGTTAGATTGGCTAATCAAACTAGTGTGATTAGTCAATTGGGATCAGTAACTGCTAGTCATCATGTCTATTAATTAAATTGCCATGTGTAATTTGTGCATGCTCTTGACTAGTGAGTATGCAGAGCATCATCCAAAATAGTAACAGATTTAAAAATTGTGAGGCTGGCTTCACACAGAGGCCAAAATTGATCAATGTATGGTTAGAGCATGAATTGATTGTTCTAACCAAAAATTCTTTTCAGGAGCATTAATTAATCATTTTAATGTTTCTTTTCAGGAGCATATCTTGCAGACAAAAAATATTTCATTACCATTGCAGACAATGAAATTTTTTTTTTCTCTACTTGTGTACATATTTTTTGGATGCCAAGTATGTGATGAATATTTAGAGTTACCCTTTTATTTTCTAGCATCACCTACACATTTTTCATCTTTACTGATACTTACGTGGATGTCGTAGTATGAATGCAATAACTGGGTTGTATTTGAAGGTCATTGAGTTTGATGCTGCTTGAGAGAATCACTTTTGTGCTTCTATATCCTTTTGTACTCCTCCTTACTTTCCTTCCCCAAGGCCTATCTTGCTCAACTGCTTTTCTTTTTGAATCTTTTGTATTTATGGAAAAATTTTAAATATCGTAGTTGATCTGCTTTGAGGATGCAATGCTTGTAAACTTCTTAATGAAAATTGTTTGACACAAGAAGAAAGGTTTGTATTATGTCTATTGTTCTCTTTAAATTTCTTTATGGAGGGGATGGTTAATATACAAACAACCCTAATGTTCATAAAGAGCTAGTATGTGTTCATACCTAAATAGTAAAGTATTTGGAAGGAGTTATGCTACCTTATTTTTCATAGGAGAAATGATGATATAATTAAATATGCCAGAGGACAAGTAATGCCTTAGAGCTTTTGAATTTTCAATCTTAGTGCCCCTCACATTTATTTTTCTTTCTTTTTGACTACTGAGTTTCATGGAACTTCAATGAGATTCTCTCTCTCTCATATGCTCAACTCAATAAAGCCTCGTCCCAGCTTTTTGGAGTTGGCTACATGAATACTATTCCTCCATTCTATGGGATCAGAGGTCATTGCTTCATTTTTAATTTTTTTTTTTAATACTTTCAATGACCCACTGGAAGGTACTTGTGGTCAAGGTTGTGCTTCTCACATATGATACCTTTTTGAAACCTCTATAGGTGTTGTGCTTTTGTTTGTAGTTATCTGTTCAATGTTAAAAAGGTTATTAATGGAAACTGGAAAGTATATTAGAGTTTTTGCTATTGACCAAGTTGCTATACTAACGGCATTTAATAAATCTCTACTGTAGGGATGTTCTTCGGTGGGGAAAAAATATTGGCTTAGCTAAAACACGGACCAAAAAGCGTGCTGGTGTAGCAGTTTACAACAGAGCGTCTTCGCTAGAAACACTGGTCATCTTCGCTAGAAACACGGACCAAATAGCCTCAATTGCTGGATTTGGATTTGGTTGTAAGTTCATTCTATAATGGGTTATTTTCAATTTCATTAAAGTTCATTCTATAATGGGTTAGTTGCTGGATTTACAGTGGTATTGAGGCTAAAGAACTTTTTTTCTATTTCTAGTTGTAATAATTTTCACATATGGGTTCAATTTTTGAGACTCAAATGCAATGGCTTTAATTTTGAGTGTTTAATGTTATATACTTTTTTTTTTTTTTTTTTTTTTTTTTTTTTTTTTTTTTTTTTTGCGACGGTAACAAGATGGTCCCCAAAAAATATGTTAGCATTTTTTTTTTGTTTTTTTGCGACGGCAAAATAGCGGTCGCCATAAGTAGTTTAGACGGTCACAAATTTGCGACCGTTGTTTGCCGTCGCAAAAAGTATTTGCCACCCCCATAATTGCGACCCCCATTTGCCGTCGCATGAGCCGTCGCAAAAGGTCTTTTGCGACTGTGTTTTTATTATTTGTGACGGCTTGTGACGGTCGCAAAAACCACTTTTTTTAGTAGTGACCCCTGCTCAGACACACTACACTTTCTCGGCCTCCGTCTAACAACCGAGGGTAGAGAATGAAACACTGGCTGTCCGTCAACCAGATCCTCAGATCGATTAAGCCGACGACCTCTTGTCCAAAGTGCTTGGGAAATATCTGCTGGGTTTGAAGCAATTGTGCTAAAACTGTCCTAGCAAAAAGATAAATAAAGTAATAAGGAAATAAATAATCAGATAAACGAACAAAGATAATGACTTAAAATAAATACACAACAATTTGGGCATAACAACACACGTCGATAAGTGAATACACACCGGTCCTCAAACACCGATCATTATCCTCAATTATTGTCCTCAAAATCAATCGATCACGCGAAGATAATCGATTCTCAAACATCGACCGATGCCCGCAGTTCGATGCCCAAACTCATAAACTGATACATGCATTTCCCTGTAGAGACGCACTCTAAAAGCACATAGCAGATAAGTGAGAGCCAAAAACACCCCTATGTTGGGGTAGGGTTTTCCTGTCCTATTTTGTCAGGAGCTAGGGTTTCACTACGCACGCAGCGGTTTCAAACAACCTATATCGGGTAAGCAACCTGTCCTAGTTTGGAATGGTCACTACGGATTTCGAATATGCACTAGGTCGAATGGTCAAAAGGGTGCCCCAGTAAAACCGGGGTTTGTGTTCCCATACTTGCAGAGCCCGTAACCGGTAAGCCTTATGGCACGCAGCTTCTGGCAAACCGCTCAGGAATAGCAGATGGCAAACACGGTGTCCTAGGCGCACCAATGCAAATGCAATGCAAAGAAACACACAAATGTAGTCAAAACCAGATATCATGAGTTCGAGTTAAGTTCTCTAAATCTCAAAGATAGTCGGAAAGCAGAGACGCCCCGAACGCCCGGAGGGATGAGTCCCCTGCCTGCTTCATCTTGGGCCCATTACAGTTCAGGGCTTAATGTCACGGTTCTTAATCTGAACCAAAGAGTCCAAATTCGCCGAATCGTTTTGAGAAAACAGATTTTTTTGAAAAGAAGCGCCAAACATGAACTGCTTTGCCAGATATAGAGTCGCCACCTAAATATTTTATTTTGGAAAATTTAGGAAACCCTGACTCGTTTGCCTAAGGCCACATGTCCGTCATCACCAAAGTTGCCTCGGCTCGGGAACTTGGGTACGATTGGGGAAGGTCACTTCGTGAGCACCCCTGCTCGCCCGATCAAAGATCAGCCTCTACTAACCATGATATCTAGTTTTGAAAACATTATGTGTTCTTATTCCGGTTATTAGCCTAGATTTACTATGTGATGCGCACAGCATACAAATATTGACTGGATCGCCTGAATTGGAACAAAACATTTCATGTTTGTTTTTTTGAAAGATGGTTTGCTACCCGCAGGTAGGCTTAAAATACAGATTTTGCCACCCTCAGGTGGGCTTAGAAAACATGGTTTTGCCACTATCTAGTGGGCTTAAAACTCACAGTTGATAATTTGTCCCAATCCAAATAACCCAACATTCACCCACAGGCATTCAAGCAGGTATATCACATAAGCACATAGCCTCATGGTAAGCATGCTATCATGGCAGTCACTCACACACATGCAAGGATACTAAAGCATAAAAACTTACCGAGTACTCCAAGCCAAAACAGAAGCTAATTAGAAATCCATGCATGATCCTAACTATACAGAAATGCCTAATGCAACACATGCAAGAATGCAACTAAGATAGGCTCGGCTATTCTAAACATGGCATATGGAATGCTACAGCTAACAAGTATTCAACTTGGAATTGAAATACAATGTAGTGAGGTATGATGCGCCGAGCCCGGTGCATGCAAAACAGATGAATGAATGCAAACATGCTATCATACTGTATGCTAATTGAAACATGCCCTAATCTAACCATCATAAGCTGGTAAATAAAAGGGAGAAAGACGTGGGGTTGGAAGACATACATCACACACACACACACACTTATTACAACATTGCCCTCGCTCGGAGGGTCCAAAATAATATACAGTCCCAAATAAATAATACAGTCCCAATAAGTACAAAATCCTAATTAATTAGCAAATTAATCTAGGAAAGCAATAAATGGCACGCAAATCCATGGACCGCCTCGGCTCTGTTCCAAATGATGAATGATGCATGCTCGGGTTGCTTGGCGCGGAAATCCATTGCGACGCCCCAATTAGCCTCTGTTTACAATTAAGCCCGGAATGTTGCGCGAAGCCCCAAAAGATTGCCAGTTTTTGATTTGCTGCAACAGAGAGCAGGAAAGGGGCATGGCAATGTATTTTCACATATGTATGCTTGACTACTCTTCAGGGAGCGTAGTCTTCGATCCTCGTGCCACCAATCATGCATCTCGATGCATGATGGCCGAGGAGCCGAATTGCACGACTCAATATGAAATGAATGCACATATGAACACAACAAGGCCTACACTCCATCATGGATAATCCGGTGTGTCAGCGACTGGGAATTGAGACACGTTCCGTCACTCGGAGTACGAAACGTCCCTCGTTTCCCATGCTCGGGCTAACTCCTACCCCGAACACAATGCAATATGCATGACATGCATGAATGCAACTAATATACAACCTAGCATATACAATGCTATAAGATGGCATATATGATGCATGATGTAACATGGCATACACGATGCTTTAACATGCAACCTAGCATACACAATACTATGAATCGAAATGGCATACACAATGCATGATGGATTTACGCCAATATGAGTGGACCTCAGCCACACTCACATCAGCGGCCATAAGATGAAAATGAGACACTCAAGATGCGTGCACACATGCATGCAAACCGAGGACCGATCCTAAGGCACGAATGCCACTCTAACAAGGCATGGCAAGGCACAAACTATGGCATACATACAAGTTCTAACACTGAAATGTGATGCAGAATGACCCCGAAACATGGAAACATGGCACCCGATGCATGGAATGGTCCCGAAACACAAAACTAGGCACATGCATTGGCCTTTAACTATACAAAACATGCATTATTTGATCATGAAACATAAAGATAGAACCGAGGCAGTCCCAAAATATGAACATTTCTAGTTCAAAGCATGGCCAAAAGATGCTAGCAAGATGGCCTAAAATAGCATGTGATTTTGACTAGCAAACATAATTTACATGGCTTGTATATGAAGCAAGTGAGAACTCATCAAATCAGAAAAAATCAGTGAATAAAACATGACAAAACATGCCCAAATAAACATGGAGAGGCAGTCAACACATGCACAAATGAGGGGCTCCTTTGGAAGGCATACAAAGGGGTTATTAAGCACATGCATCAAGGACACTTAGCATGACACAAAACTCTGGAAATCAAATATGATAGCTCCAAAACTCATCAAATTGACCTCAAAATGTGACTAAGAAGCATGCAAGGAGGGGTTCCTTTGGAAGGCCAAAATGACCATCAAACAAGTCACGGTGAGAGGGGGTCATCTCCCTCTAATATGGAGGCTCAAAATAGTGTGTTAGCCATTGATTTTCAGTGGCTAGATGGCCAAACAATGCGTGCAACAAGAGCTTAGGTGTAGGGCTCAAAATAAGAGACAATCAAGCATACAAGGAGGCATATGATCTCAAAAAAAAATGGGACCTCAAAAAAAATTGAAGATGAGATTAAAAAAAGATATTTTTCAGTTTATAACAACTCTAAAAAATGAACACAAGTAGGGCTAATCTATCATGCAAAAATGGCCCTAAAAGAGAGATTAGAGACAAAGGATAGTATCTGGCCCCAAAGAGCAAAGAGCCTTTCAACAACGTTGAAGAGGGGATAAAAACAAGGCACTTTACATTTTATATCAAGTCTCGAAAATAAGCACAAGTAGGGCTAAACTATCATGCAAAAATGGACCTACAAAGAGAGATAGGAGACAAGTGGTAGTAGATGGCCTCAAACAGAGTAGAGCCCTTCAACAAAGTTGAAGAGGGGCTCAAAAAAAGACATTTTACAGTTTGGCTCGGAGCTCATAAATGCTCAAAAAGAAGGCTAATATATCATGCAAGAAATAGCCATAAAAGAGAGATAAAGGGAAAGGGGTAGCAGGTGGCTTCAAAAAGAGAAAGACCCTTGATCAAACATGAAGAAAAGCTCAAAATAAGACTATTTCCAGTTCGGGTCGGAGCCCAAAAATGCTTGCAAGTATGGCTTATAAATGAAGCAAGAAAAGACTAGAAAAGGGAAAAAAGAGACTCACCCTTGTAGAACCAGACTTCAGTAGCTTTTGGACCAAGAAGAGGAGCTCCTAGCCTATGAAAATCAACCTCAAAGTGTTGGAATGGAGGATGGAGGTGTGGTGCTATGAGGTGTAGGGTAAATGGTGCAAGAAACCAAGGTTTAGGAGCTTGAATAAGAGAGAGAGGGGTTTTGTAAGCAAAGGCTCTCAACAATTTTTTGTAACCCCTCAAAATGGGTGTGGGGGTGCTGGTTATATAGGGAGAGGAGTGGAGGAAAGGGGGGGAAAATCAAATTCAAATTTCCACTCCAAAAGGGCAGATCCCCGGGCAGGGGTTTGGGTCAAAACAAAGGGTACAACTGTAAGGAACCAAGAGAGAGGATTCTAGCCGGCCAGGTTCAGAGGGTTCAGGTGGCCGACTGGCCACCTCCCCTGGCTAGCCAACCAGGGTCAAAAGGTTCAAGCTCAATTGTTGGCCGGCCACCCCAAAAAGGTGGCCTCCCATGTGTGTACAACACAGCTATGTGGAGAAAAACCAGGAAATATAACCCAGGAGAGAGAGAAAAACCAACCTTTTAGAGGGGTTCAAAAGGGTCGGGAAGAGTTGATGGCTGGCCTATCCCTATTGGTGGCCTCCCAGGTGTGTTCAACACAATTGTGTGGAGGAAAGTCAGAAAAAGTGGCCCGGGGATAGAGAAAGTCAGCTTTCTAGTGAAGAAAACGGGCGATAAAGAGCGACGAAGGAATAAAGCTGGTCTTCAGAACAATTGCTGGCCTCCCACCCTTCTACAAGCTTCCTAACAATGAAAATAAGGTCCCTACCAAAAATGGACCCAAACCGATGTAAAACGAAGGTTCGCGGGCCAAAGCGCGCAGTCTGAGGCCCCGAAAACTGACTGTTAATCACCAGAGGTGGCGTTTGACCACGAAGTTGGTCTCTCGAGCCACAGTGTCCCTCAAAAGAGAGTAAACAATATATATGCCAAAAATCGGAGCAAACGGAGGTGGTTAAGCGGTCCCGAACCGAGGCACACGGCCGACGGCTTCGAAAATCGAGAACCGGGCTCCAAACGAGAAAAATGGCCTACGACCACGAAACGTAGCCTACGGCCACTGAGAGATGGTCTACGAGACCTCTCCCTCCCTTCGGGAAGAGAAAATGGAGAAAACGGGGCCTGGTTCGCAAACTGAGGCAAGGCACAAAAGAGTTCGGAAGTCCAGAGGCAAGGCTCGCAGCTATGACTCCGCAACTTCAGAACGAGCACGACGTGCAACATCACGAAGTGCTCAATCGGTGACGTCTGAGTCTTAAGGTCGGTCAAAAATGGGGTGTCTACATCCATACACCAATAAGAGCATCGTGCTCTAGACCGGTTGGTGTCCATCCCCTTCTCCCTAGAGATAGAAGCTGTAGAACCTCCACGGAAGTATAGCCCACCGAAATTCATTCTCTATGATGGGAAGACGAACACTCTGACTCACATTAGCCATTACCGCCAGATGATGTCCCTCTAGAACCGCAACGACGCACTCATGTATAAAGTCTTCCCTTCTAGGCTAGGAGAACTTGGCCTTCGATGGTTTGACAAACTCTCCAGTGGTTCGATTTATGACTGGACACAGCTCTTTGAGGCATTTTTAGCTCGATTTCTCTCCAACAACAGAGTCCCGAAGCAGTTAGATGCCTTGTTCAATATCCGAAAGGACAAAAAAGAGACCCTACGCCAGTACGCACGACGGTATTGGGAGGAATATGGTGACTTGGAGAAAAATGTTTGCAGTGAGCAATTGGCCGTGCTATACTTCAAGAAAGGCCTACCTCCTTCGCACAAGCTAAGGCAGTCGTTGACGAAACAACCTGCCCCCACCATGAAGGATTTAAGGGCTCGAATAGAGCAACAAGCTTGTGTGGAAGATGACGCTGCTTCAGTACATGTTGCAGTTACTGAAGAAGTCAGACCGCCTCGACCACCTAGGACTGAGTAGCCAAGGAAGGATGAGCAGCGCAATAACTATGGCCAAAAGAACCGCTCCATAACGGAAAACGTAGAGGAAAGGGCCAAGTCTTATGAAGGCATCACTACCGTCTTCAAAGAGCCAATATACAAGCTTGTTAAGAAACTTAAAGGGAAAGCCTTCTTTGTCTGGCCAGCTAAGATGCCTGGAGACCCTGATCGGTGCAATCAGACACTGCGTTGCACCTATCATCGAGAGAAGGGACACAGAATGCAAAATTGCAGAACTCTCAAACAACACTTTGAGGACTTAGTTACGGCGGGACACCTCCTACAATGGATAGACATTGATAAGACAAGGGAAAAGAAAGGACTAAACCAAGCCCCTCCCGAAGAGAACCATGCCTCGAGGTTGGTCATCAATGTTATCCATGGAATGGCTGACTTCGAAAGAGAAAACACCATTCGAGGAGAAATCCAACGAGCCACCCACATTCAACAGGTAATGTCAGTAGGACCTCCTCCCAAAAAGTCCAAGACGGAAGCCAGACCTTCTCGGCTTAACGTTGTGTTCACCGAAAAGGACCTAGAGAGAATCCAACACCTCTACATCGATGCCCTCATCGTTACAGTTGGTGTAGCCAACAAGTTCGATGTGAAGCGAGTCTTGATTGACCAAGGGAGTGCCGCAGACATCATGCATTATGAGCTTTACAAGAAGCTTGGCCTCAGTGAGCAATACCTGACACCTGCCACCTCCCCTTTAGTTGGCTTCAACTCGCAAACAGAATGGCTGCTCGGCCGAATAACTCTGCCTATCATGGCTAAGTCTAACGTGGTCTCTGTTGACTTCTTGGTGGTAAACACCCCATCTCCCTACAATGCCATCCTTGGCCGACCTTGGATTCACCAGATGGAGGCAGCCCCTTCTACCTATCACCAAATCGTTCGCTTTCCAAACAAGTATGGAGTAGAGGAGATTCGCGGAGACCAAATGGCAGCCAAACACTGCTTCATTGCCGCCATGAAAACCAAACAAGTCTGCGACCAAGTGCAGATGGTGAAAGTACCTGACCAGCCAGTTTTGGAAGACGTCGGTGGAGTGCCGACCAAGAAGATGGTAGAAGACCTAGAGATGGTCTTGGTAGAAGAAGGAAACCCATACAACTTCTTCCTGCTTGACACTTCCCTTACTGTTGGAGAGAAAGAGCAATTACTGGCTCTACTCCGTAAAAACGTCAAAGTGTTTGCCTGGTCGGCCTATGACACTCCTAGGTTGGACCCTAATTATGCTTGTCATCGACTCAACGTCCAATTAAAAGCGCGACCGACTGTTTAGAAGAGTAGACGGTCATCCACGCAACACACCGATGTAGTGATTGAAGATGTGGACAAACTTTTAGCTGCTGGAATCATTTGAGAAGTGCAGTACCCAAAGTGGTTGTCCAACACCGTCCTGGTGAAGAAGAAGGATGGCAAATGGAGAGTCTGCGTTGATTTCACTAGCCTTAACAAAGCTTGCCCCAAGGATAGCTTCTCCATTCCACGAATAGATCAACTTATTGACGCAACGGCTGGACATGAGCGCATGAGCTTTCTAGACGCCTACAATGGCTACCACTAGATCCCCATATTCGGTCTTGACCAGGAGAAAACGGCTTTCATCAGCTCTAGAGGCACTTATTGCTACAAAGTGATGCCCTTCCGCTTAAAGAATGCTGGTGCGACCTACCAGCGAATGGTCACCAAAATGTTCAAGGACCAGCTCGATAAAACCATGAAAGCATACATTGATGACATGGTCGTCAAAAGCAAGTTGGCCGAGCACCATCAAAGGGACCTTGAGCAAGTGTTTTGGAATTCTGAAGACTCACAAGCTTCGACTGAACGTCTCAAAATGTGCCTTTGGAGTAGGATCGGGGAAGTTCTTGGGGTATATGGTGACTAGGTGGGGCATTGAAGCCAACCCCGACCAAATCAAAGCCCTCAAAGACCTCGAAGCACCTACAAAGGCTAAGAAACTCCAGAAACTTGCTGGCATGGCTGCAGCACTTAACCGTTTCATCAGTCGGTCCTCTGATCGGATGAAGCCCTTCTTCCAACTTCTAAGGAAGAAAACCAGTTTTGAATGGAAAAGCCAGTGCTCTGAAGCACTAGAAGATTTGAATAAGTATTTGTCCTCTCCTCCCCATTTATCTACACTTCTCGCCAACAAAGAGCTTTTCCTTTACTTTGCTGTTTCTGATCATGCTGTTAGTGCAGTGCTGGTCAGAGAGGACGAAAATGAGCAAAAACCAGTGTATTATGTTAGCAAGACCCTCTTAGATGCCGAAACTAGATACTTGCCATTGGAGAAATTGGCATATGCCCTATTAATTGCCTCTAGGAAGCTTGTTCACTACTTTCAAGGACAAACCATCAACGTCCCACTGAATTCCCCCTCAAGTTGGTGTTCAATCGAGCAGATTTCTCAGGGCGAACAGCAAAGTGAGCGGCGGAGCTTGAAGAGTTTGACATCAAGTTCCAACCTCGAACAGCCATCAAAGCTCAAGTCATGGCAGACTTTATTACAAAATTCACCTTGGGACTAGTTGTCCCCTCCGAAAGGAGCTCGGCTTTGGTCACTATGACTACCCAGCACAAAGGGCAATCCTAGCCGAAGCATGGAAATTTTTTGTCGGAGACGTATGGAAGCTGTTTGTGGACGGTTCTTCTAACCAAAAAGGCTTAGGGGCAGGAGTTGTCCTTATTTATCTTGAAGGATTCATGTAGAAGCAAGCCATCCGATTGGGCTGGAAAGCTTCTAATAATGAAGCATAGTATGAAGCTCTACTAGCCGGCCTGCGAAGTGCTGAACACTTTAATGCGGAGGAGCTACTCGTCTTTAGTGATTCCCAATTAGTGGTCAACCAACTCTCTGGAGTTTACGAGGCTCGCAATGAGCGGATGGCCACTTATGCAGAACAAGCCAAAAATTTGATCAGAAAGTTTCAAGCCATCAGAGTTGAGAAGATTGGCCGAGAGGGAAATGGTCACGCTGATGCTTCAGCTTGCCTGGGTTCCTCGATCGAGTCCAGAGACAGCCGCAAAATATGGGTGGAATATGTACCCCAACTGAGTATTCAATTAGTCGAAATGGTTTTCTGCACTGACTTGGGCCCAAGTTGGATGGACCCACTCTTGGCCTTCTTAAAGACTGGCACCCTTCCTGAGGACAAAAAAGAAGCGCACAAGACAAGGCACAAAATTGCTCGGTTTTGGGCCTCCCCTCTGGCAAGCTTTACAAGAAGTCCTATATGGGCCCTTATCTACTCTGTGTTCATCCAAGTCTGGTGGAAGATGTGCTTTATGAGATCCATGATGGAATCTGTGGGAGTCACGCTGGTGGTCGGTCCTTGGCACACTGAGCCCTAACACACGGGTATTGGTGGCCGCACATACAAAAGGAGGCGCAACAGTACGTCTGTAAGTGCGACAAGTGCTAAAAGTTTGCTCCTTTCATTCACCAGACAACCAAGGCTCTAACCCCCCTTACCAGTCCTTGGCCATTCACTCAATGGGGCTTAGACATTGTTGGACCATTAGCTAGGGGAACTTGGAACAAAAGGTTCTTCATTGCTGCAACTGACTACTTTACCAAGTGGGTGGAGGTGGAGGCCTTGTGCAAGATCAAAGAAGCAGACACTAAGAGGTTTGTTTGGCACAATGTTGTGACTCGATTTGGCATTCCTAGAGTCCTTCTCTCTAACAATGGCACACAATTTGATGGCAAGATCTTCAAAAGATTTTGCGCTGACTTGAAGATAGAGTTCTGAAACTCCACTCCGGTCTACCCACAGGGCAATGGCCAAGCTAAGCATCCAATAAGACGATCATAAAAAAACGTCTTGAAAAAGCCAAGGGCAAATGGGTGGAAGAGATATCGAATGTCCTCTGGGCCTACCGAACTACTCCTCGTCGGTCGACCAGTGCAACACCTTACTCTCTTACCTATGGGATGGAAGCAGTCATCCCTTTGGAGGTTGGCCTTCCTACCATCCATTCTGAGATCTTTGAGCCAGTAGACAATGATGAAGCAATTGCCTAAGCTCTGGACATGGTCGAAGAGCGTAGGGAAGCTGCCTTCATTCGATTAGCGGCTTACCAGCAACAGCTCACTAAAAGCTTCAACAAGAATGTGCGTCCAAGGCAATTCCTACCAGGTGACTTAGTACTCAGGAAAGTGATGGATCACAAGAAAGTTCCTAGAGAAGGGAAACTCAATGCTAATTGGGAGGGGCCCTAGAAGGTTACTTCAGCACTTGGCAATGGCGCGTACTATCTGGCCGATTTAGCAGGGAAGGCAATCCCTAGATCATGGAACATTGCCAAGCTAAAGAAGTACTTCCAGTGATGTGATTTCTTAGAATGAAGTATTTTCAGTAATATATATTTCTCAGAACATGCCTTAATGTAATCAGAAGTTCTAAGTATCAATGAATGGAAATTAGTTTTACAATTTGTGTTTATTTACTTGTGTTGTACATTTATGCTCGGTGGAGCAAATTGGCCACGAGTCTTAATTCAAGCCAAGCCCGGATGCTCGACCCTTTGGTTGGAGTGGAGTGCCAAGTGGTATAACTTGGTAGAATTTGTGCCGAGTATCGTTACTTGGAGCACGGTCCATATTCAGAATTTGCGCTCGAAGAAGGGCCGAATTACACTCTACGATGGGTTAAATCACGCCAAAACTTGACCAAGTGGCGGCCGAACAACATGATAGAAAACTTGCACAATTTTCTCTCAGGCATGAAGCATGGTCTGACTGAACAGACAGCCTTCTGAGCCATAAAGCTCATGCTCGGCTAGGGCCGTCAGAAACTCACTCAATTTTTTCTAAGGCATGAAGCCTGGTTAGACCGAACAAATGGCTTGCTAGGCCACAGAGCCTCTGCTCGGCCGGGGGCAAATATTACATACAAGCAAAAATTGAAGATAAGCAGTTCAACACTTGCGAAAATGTAAGAACGAGTGCATTGAAATAAAACTTCAATTACAAAAAAGAGTTCGGCCTTACAAAAGAAGAGGTCCAACAGACCGAACTCCAAGACAAATAAAAAAGTGCAAGTTGCAAGATTCAACACTTGGCAAATTTAGAAGGTACTTCATTACAAAAGGGAGCTCGGTTTGTATCATAGCCTATCCAACTGAGCACTAAAGCAAAAGTTGAAGATACTTCATTAACTTCCAAGTTTCATTACAAAAGAATTACTAAAGCAGAAGTAAAAGCAAAAACTCGAGGCAACCAAACAACTTACTCCTCGCGTTACTCTTCCGCGTAGTGTCCATCCTCATGGTGCTCTCCTCTCAGAGGATTGATACCGCCTAACTAAGGAAGAGCTCGGTAGGAAAGGAGAAAGGTCAGAAGGATCAACATCCGTAGCTCCATCCCCTCAAGGCCTTCTTCTTCTAACCCTTGCAGCAATCTTTGAAGGGACTGGGATATCGTCAATATCATAAAGAGGAGAAGCCTCTTTTACTTTAACAATGCGCAGAGCCCCAGTTTAACCCTTAGTAAAGATCTTGTCCCTCCGTTTCAAAATCTCCTCCGAATAGGTCTTTTCAACCTCGTCATAGCCCCTCTGTTCAGCCTCATCCACCATCCCTTGATAATTAGCCTTCAAAGACTTCAGAGTGGCATCGGCATCTGCAGCCCTCCACTCGGCCATGAACATCAGTGCTTCGGCCTTCTTCTTTGCATCTTCCATCTCTTTTAGATCATCTCTGGCTACCTTCAAGGACATATCAGCGTCAGCCAACATGTTGATCGTCTTAACCCTCTCTTGCTCCTCACGATGCCGCCTCTCATCCATGATGTGCATCCTCTGAATGCACTACACCAAATCGACATGTCATGTTCTCAACAACCAAATTTACGGAAATGACAGACATAGAAGAAGACTTATTGCGGTTAGCATCTGTACCGAACCCTTGATCAACACGTCGTTCGAAATGTTTTGCTCCACCATGTCCAAAGGTAACAGCAATGCCTTTGATAAGTCAAAGGCCAAGTCGCTTGAGTAGATTGTGCTGTCCGATGTAGTGATTGCTCGGCCGTTATGCTCCAAGGGAGGCACCCATTCTTCAACCGAGCCTTGCTTATTAGAACCCCCAGCAACTTCTTTACCTTTGGACCTCTTCCTCTTTGAGGCCCTATTAGCAAGAAGAGCAGGAGTAGCAATGGGAGGATGAAGAGCAACATGCTTTGTTCCACCCTTAGACCTCTCAATTAGTGGAGAAGGAACTCGTGTGTCGACCGTCGAAGTAGCTAGAAGGTCCTCATCATCAGATCCAAAGACTAAGGCATCAAGATTGACCTTTTGGCAGTGAACCATTTCGTTTGCTAAGTCTGGCGACGGAGAGTAGCCTCTACTGAGTGATCCACTTGATGAACAAACAACAACAGTAGAGGAAACTCCGGTGATATGGCCAACTTGCTCTTTGGTTTCTATCTCAGGTGAGTCCTTCAAGAAGTCGTTTACTTTGAGCTCCGTTGGATGAGATGTTTGTAAGTTCGTACATAGTTAAGCAAACGCGAGGCCGACCGATCTTCGTACCTTAGTGCAACTTTGATATCCCTTCGATGCTCTTTCTCTGGCCTCATTTTTAGCTTCTTTGAACCTAGGGATGGCAATTTGAAACCGGCCCGACGGGGACCCGACCCCCCGACCCCGAATGAGATGATTTTTTCCCGAAAAAAATTCCCCACGGGCCAGGGATGGTATTAAAAAATAAACCCCCGATCATTTTCGGGCCGGGGACGGGGATAGATTTTCCCACCTCGGCCCTGGCCCTGGCCTCGGTCCGAGTAATCCTCGTATATATCCCCGAATATATATATCCCGCATATATATATATATATATGTTTAGGTTACTTTTTAAGACTCATTTCATTTGAGCCTCTACCACTTTCACTTCTCTTCTCTCCCTCTCTCTCATGGCGATGGTGTCGGCCGCTCCTCCTCTCTCTCTCACGGCGTCACTCCTCCCTCACGACATCACAGCGGCGGCTCCTCCTCCTCTCTCTCAATGGTTGTAGCTCCTCTCTCTCTCTCACGGTATGTCCTCTCTCTCTCTTTCATGGTATCTCCTCTCTAGTTTCTCTCTCTCTCTTTCTCTCTCTCTCTCTCTCTCTCTCTTTGTTTTTTGATTTTGTTCTTTAGATCTGGAAGTTCTGGTCACCGGTGCCAAGATCCGAGTTGAGGAGTGAAGCAAACAAACCAAAGAAAATACAAAAAAAAAAAGAGTATATATGATCTGAAGAGACGAATCATGGCAAGGATTCCTTGGAGTGAAGCAAACAGATTTTGTTTGGGTTTAGTTCACTGAAGAGACGAATCTGGGTGTGTTGAATTTGTTATTGAATATATGATCTGAAGTATTAAATCTGTTGTTAAATTTGTTATTGATCTGAAGTATATATCAGATCTGGAAGTATTAAATATGATCTGAAGCACTTTTTTTTTTTTATTGAATATATGATCTGAAGTATTATATATCAGATCTGGAAGTATTAAATATGATCTGAAGTATATATGATCTGGAAGTATTAAATTTGTTGTTGTTAAATCTGTCATTGAATATATGATTTGAAGTTTTTTTTTTTTTTTTTTGGGCGGGGACTCTTCGGGGTTGGGGAAACCCGATCCTCGTTAAGGGGTCAGTGTGAGTTCCCGTCGGGATCGGGGCCGAGGACGGGGGAATTTTCACCGTTGGGGATCGGGGACGGGGAGGGTGATCCCCGGCCCTGGCCCACCCCGTTGCCATTCCTATTTGAACCTGCAAGTACGAACAACAACACTTAAAAAAAAATCACAGGCGATAAGCGAATGGACAAAAGGAAACTAAAATAAAGAATGACCTGGGTGGCCGTTCTCTCGTGGAACTCGCTTCGATCAGCCCACCTCCTCGACCGCAAACTCCCAATTACCTTCGACTTGAAGGAAATCAGAGCCATGTTTGTTATTATTGGGAAGTTCAGTGACGAGTTAGAGGTCCAACGATCGAGCTTTGACATAATAGGTTTTTCCGCCTTTGTTATGAGATAAGGAATAACAATGAAGGATATCCCAAATACCCGAGTCCAAGTCTAAGAGGTCGTTCAAGACTGAGACACCATTTACCACTCTAAATGCGTTCATTGATATTTGCATTGGTGTAAGTTCAAAATAAGAAAAGAATCGACGCAACAAAGGGTTCAACGGAAACCTAACACCCCTCTCTACGATGGAGGCAATTGAGAAGGGCATTGTAGTGCTCGTATACGACCGATCCGCATCCACCACCGCCAATGTCAACATGACATCATTGCGAATGTTATATCTTCGGCAGAACTCATCCATTCCCGCCGGAGTGTCCACTAAGTTCCGAAACTTACCCATGGGAGGTGCGACGTTCCACCAAACAATTACACTAAGGATGACTTACAAGGTTGGAGGTACAATGGCCGACCGAGCAACCATATACTAGACAACTCTCAATGTTACACTTAACCAAAAAAGTAATGGTGAAGGTGGAAAGGAAATACATGGGTTCTATGACTTACAGTGTCAAAATCAAGTGAAACTCGATGGCGAGCGTCTCCGATGAAGCAATCCCACTGTGGCGACTAAGAGAAAAATTGCAAATCAACAAGTGACAACGGTGAATACTGTGAGAGAAGGAACACTAGCACAAGAAATGGCGCTGAAATGCCGTCAATACCGTTGGAAAAATAAGAAATCCGGAGCTTACGACGCTGGGAATGGCAAAGCAAGATGACGGGGGCAAAATGGATAGGCCATAGGTGATGAGACGGTGGTAGGATCACTCTTTCACCATCAAAAAAAAAAAAAATCTTTGTTCGAGGTGTGCGAAGCCTCAAGCAACGTGAAATAAATATGAGATTGGTCCCTCTGACTTGAAATTCTAGAGAGAGAAAATGGGAAACCCACAACATTGGAGCAAGGTATCAACTGTCTGGAAAGAAATTAGCATTTGTAGAAAGAGTTCCAAGGTCAAGCTCGCAGATTTAAAATTGTTTTAAAGTTCCAAGGAAAGAAAGCGTAAAGATAAAGAAAACATAGTACTTTGTTCTCAAAAAGGACTTGTGTTTTTCTAAAATAAAAAGTGGAGGCAAGATGGGTTTGTTTTATTTTTTCAAAATTGATGGGTCTTCTTACGTCACGCCGGCAACCCAACCCACTAACAAGACATAAACACGTAGTAGCTCGATAGTCAGTATGTATGTCTACCAGTGCCGAGCTTAAAGTTCAACGGTAAGACGAAGATGGTGGCCAATCGAGCGATGCGCCAAAAGATTAAACCGAGCACAACCTAGTGATCGAAATGGTCCATGCATGTACCAATAAGTTGTAGCAGACCTAGTAAAGAACACTATGCAAAGACCGAAACCGAACTAATGGCTCGAAGAAAAGGTTGACCAAACTTAGATTGGACAACTCGGTTGATCAAAATGGTGACATCAAACCAACCCAAGTAGTCAACAACCGAGCAGCGTGAAAGAGTGGTGCGAACCAAGCTTCTGATTAACGGTAACTTACCAAACTTATTCGTCGGCGACAACGAATCAAGCTAGCGATCGAGCGAATTTGATGGGTTGTTCCTCTAAGGTGAGCAACGGCAAACCCATAGCCGAGCAACAATTCACCGGGCTAAAGTGTACATGACTCATAAATTGGCCCTACATTTCGATATGTACAACGGACCAAGCTTGTACTGTGCACGACCTCGGTATTGACCGAATGCCATGGCAATTTCGAACTAAAGCGAAAGTTGCATTCTGTGATGACTGAATGACGACAAAGACAACCAAATAAAAATAAACCGAGCAGAACTGGAGTTAGCCGAGTGACGCAGAACAAGAACTTCGAAGACCCAAATAAAAAGATCAAGCTGGTTAAATGTCGTGGTGTAAATTAAATAAGAGTTGTTCGGCTCATCAAGTGTCGGAAAAAGGGTCGACCAAGCAGTGACGATAACCGACCAAGTTGTAACATGCATGAGGTAAGCCAAGCCGGTGTGAGCAAAATCTATGGATGAAATGAATCGAAAAAGCTACGTCTGGCGAACAAGACGCAAGTCCGACCGAGCTACAACACTCACGAGCAAACCAACCAAAATATTTTAAACCAAGTAGCAATCAAAGACATGAACCAATGCATGAAGAAGTGAGCGAGCAGTTGATTTGCTAATTACGCCCAAGCAAGATAGTGCATGGGTAGGACTTGGCCGACCAAGCACCGAGAACATCACGTTGGATTTCTAAATGGGACCGAGCAATCAGAATTTTCCACTATTTATTTTTGTTGGAAAGCGCACTTGCTCGGAGCACATTATACAATTTTTTGCACATTCAGCCCACCAATAAATTTGCTTAGATAATGCATGTGGAAGTTAAGCAAGGGAGTATTTATCCTGTGAGTATGCACAAAAAGTCAAGCAATTAGCCCACCAAACACTTCCATGGCAAACTTACAAGATTTGAATAAGTGGAATACCAAGTTTGTAGCCAACAAATACCCATCAAATAATTTTTGCATGCTATTACCATGCATGGCAATCAAGGTAGGGCCCACAAAGCATTACCCATCAACATTGTCAAAACAAGTTAGAAATTGGCTATGATAAGGCATGTTTGGACTGCTTTGAAGCACATTGTATTGCTCGGTCCAATTGTTCAACTTTAGAAATATATATACCAAAAAAAAAAAAAAAAATGTGTATATGTATATTTTCAAGTAAAGCAATGATGCTCAGTCGACTGAAAGAGCACCAAGCTAGACAATTACGAGGCTAGTAAAGATACATATTTAGTTTGGGGGCACATCTGAGCTATGAAATATTGACTTGCTCCGAAGCAAGACAATCATAAGAGCTCGGCCCAATGTACGAATGTCACTCCAAAGTGGGTCGAGCAATGTGGTGGACCTCCTGGATGGGTAACCAACCACTCCGAAGTAGGTTTAGTAACATGGTGGACCTCTTGGATGGACATACAACCACTTTGAAGTGGGCTGAGCAACATATTAGACCTCCTGTTTGGACAACCATTCTAGAGTAGACCAACTTAAAGAAGCCCAATTCACTAAAGATCTTTCTTGGGCCCACAAGAGATAAACAACTCTACTCCTCTCCCTCTGTGTGAACAGAACGTAGAGACATGGAGGTACAGAGGGACAAGACGCACACATGACAGACTTGCATCTGAGTGTCAGGTGAGTGGTCGTCCTCCTCCAATAAGAAATGACCGCTAATGAGATAAACAAAACAGACCTGCACCCGAGTGTCAGGCGGAGTGGCTGTCTTCCTCCAATGGGAGACGACCACGAATAAGACATATTGGACAGATGGCGAAGAGAGAAGGTCTTGGAGGACAAACAACCTTTTCCTATGAAAGGTGAACACTATTCATCCTCAAGGGATCCAAAAATCCACACACTTAACACATACACACTCTTTGTATTCTCTCTTCTTCCTCTCCCTGAGTCCCTGGCTTTACTATTGGAGGGGTTTCCGACCAAATCCCGGTCGAGCAGTCTCACCATTTGTTATTTTGTGCACATCTTCAATTCTCAAAGTACACTGTTCATCCACGAAATTCAACCCTTTTTCATAGTGCGAAAATCACCCCACACAAATGTCCTTCTGAGTGATCATGCTTTTGGCTCAGAGAGAGAGAGAGAGAGAGAGAGAGAGAGAGAGAGATGGGCTTAGGAGGTTAGGAAGTCAAAAGGGTAGTCGCAAAATGAAAAAGTGATAAAACCAATTGAATGAATTGAAGTGTATATGAAAAGCTTTGAAAAAGTTTATATACTAGTACATTGTATTGAAGAGCACAAGAAGCAATGTAAACTGAAGAAGCGGCAATGTTGACGCTCATCTGTCCAAGTTACAATGCAAAGTGATTAAAGTCATATAAATGTTTTTTTTTTTTTTTTAACTCGTTTATATAAGTTGGTTATAATTTATTTTTATTTTAAGAGTATGTGTCATATTTGGTACAAGTTCTATTTTTAATAGGTAGACATAACTTAAAAAAAAATGATAAATTATGATAGTAGTCTATTTATTTTAATTTTTATGTCATTTTAGTTTTTGTAATTTTAATTAGTTCAATTTTGATATTAAATTTATAATTTTGTCTTAATTTGGTTGAGTTGGTTACAATTTTTAGTATTTTTTTATGAAAAATATATACATAAGTGTCATGTACCATATTTGTAAGAGCAAAATTGTAAACTTATCAAACTCAATAAATTAACTTCAACTAATTTAATGATAAATTTTCTTAAAATACATTAACGATATTATCAATTGGACCACATTGATGCAATATCTAAAATTAATAGTCAAAATCAAGTCAATTAAAAGTATAGGGACCAAAATAATACAAGAGATATAATATAGGAACCGCTAGTGTAATTTGTTCTAAAAAAATGTGAAAAAGAATTTAATTATCTACAAATTGACAAAGGAGTGCATTTAGATTCAGTTTTTTTTATTATCAATTTTTAATTTATAATAAATTTTATGAGTCCAATATATATTTTGTTGTAATTTTAATAAATTATTGAGTCATAATTTAAATTACAATTTCATCGAATTGTAATTATAATTTTTAGTACATCACATCATCAGGGTTGTTTGGTGGAATTTATCTTAGTCGTTTATAGTTTTTTTTATTTATTATCAGAGTGTGGTACACATTCTAGTTATAGTTTATCAAACAAAAATAACTTAAATAAGTTTAAAAAAATAAAATAAAATAAAACTTATTTTCTAGAAACTAGGTGAGAAGTGCTTTTAACTTTCAATAAGTTGTGTTGTACAAAACAACACTAACAAAAGAGATTAATTACATTTAGTGTGTTTAGATCGTAAATTGGAGTCATAATTTGAAAAAAAAATCAACTCATATTTTAACATTTCTTCCTTTTTTTTTTTTTTTCTTTCTTTTTAAATTCTTACTAAATTCATTATTTAAACACATATTTTGTTCATGAGAATGCCTGGCTAAGTGGCAAAACGTCTTTGTGTTCTCAATTTCTCATTAATGTATTAGACCATCTCTAATAATTACTCAAATCTATTATAAAATTTGAATTTAGTGGAAAATCACTTCTTTCCTGCTTCAACAGTTTCATTAAATATGTATCAAATTCAATATTTCACTTTTCTTTCATCAAATTGAGAACCAATGTCTTTCATCAAATTACTGTTCATAACCGTTTGATTTTCACAACTGAATGTCCCCTCGGATATCAAATGACACTTTTACTTAAATTATTACTCAAATTTAATGAAAAAAATTAATGTACCATTGGAGATGTCTTAAAAAAATTAAAATTTTGTATTTTACTGATAATTATTAGTTGTAAAATGGAACGTCGAAAAAAAAAAAAAAAGAAGGGGCAGAGAATCTATATATATGTTTTCAAGAAATATGTAGTTTTGGTGTCAGGAGAGAGATGTCCTGGGTTTAGATAAGATTTATATAGAAGATGTATAGTTGAGAACTAGATTCAAAGAGTTGATAGTGTATTTGATGCTCTGGTATAGATAAGATTTATATAGAAGATGTGTAGTGAGGAACTAGATTCAAAGAGTTGATAGTGTATTTGAGAAACTATTCACAAGTACATGTGACAATGTTACAATGTATTTAACGTGATTTTATCAAGGTTGTTAAAATCAAGATCTTATATTAGATCGTTGAAGGTGTTTATAGGATCGGATCGAAAATCGTAAAATCCTATCGAAAAAGACAAATTACATAATAATTAATTTAAATAAATATTTCTTAAAAAGTATACACAAAATGATTCTATATTCTATTAAAAAGAAGTAAAGATATTGTGAAAAATATAATATTCTATGTAAAATGTACATATAATATTACACAATAGAAAACTCGATAGTAAAAGTTCTGTATTTCATCAAAAAAGAAGGTGAAGAAGAAGAATTCTATAACAAAATACCTTATAATCTACAATAATGCATAAAAAGTGAAGAAAAAATGTTTAACAAAGTTGGATATAAAAATAGATTAAGAACTCAAAAGGGCAGCTTAATCGAATGATAAGATTTGCTGTTAGCATCCCTGGTGGAGCGGATTCGAGTCACAAAAATAATCTCTCCAAAATTTGAGATAAAATTGCGGTCATCTTACACTCCTTAGACTCCGCTAAAACTAAATTTGTTTTTTTGAATAGTTAATTTTATTAAATTACCGTAATATTTGAATGTTTGTTACCTAATTTGTTTTTCTTAGCCTATTTGATTCAATACTACTTAATTTTTATTATTTATTTTGACCACATAAATTGGTATATAGACAACAAATATAAAATTTATAATAAAATATGTCATACAATACAAAATAAGACTTGTAAATTAGATCGGATTCGGATCGGGATTCCGCGATCTTATAAGATCTCATTACCATGATCGAAAGATACTGTTTATAAGAAATTTTTTACATAATCCAGATCGATTGTACTCAAATAGATCGTAAGATCGATCAAAATTATGATAACTATGGATTTTATATCAGTATAATTCACACTAATTAATGATATTACATTAGATCTGTTTATCATCAATACATGATGTTAGATCTATATTTTGTGACATTTTTACTAATCCACTCGGATAATGGAGACAACACGGCAAACTGGTGTGCCCCTTTTATGGTCGAGATATCGGATTTATATTAATGATTCAAATAATTTATATTGTAAGACTTGTTAAGTAAGTTATTTATGGCAAAAATTAAGTTGGTTAGACATTTGTAACTACATGATTAGGACTTAAAAAATAAATAATTTATTATCAAAATTACGTTTATCATTTATTTTTTTTAAATATGATATTGTTATGTTATTACAAATGTCAAATTAACTTAATTTTTTTTATGGATGATTTATTTAACGAAACCTATAATATAAACATGAGAAATGTTTTTTTTCCCGAATTTGAGCCCCCCCTCCCTCGCGAATCCCCCGAATCAGATAGAAGAGAAGAGAGAAAGAGAAGAGAGGGGAAGAGATGGCAGCCCCTCCGCCTGCCGTTGCCTCCACCCGATCGTCGCCCCGCCGTTGTCTCGTCGCAGCTCATCACAGCAGCTCGTTGCAGCCCCACCGTCGCCTCTGCCTCTGCCTCACAGCCCTCCCCGCCTCCGCCTCCACCCCCCCGTGCCTCCGTCTCCAGCTCGATTTTGTTGGCCCCTCCAGTCCAGTTCTTCTTCTTCTTCCTTCTTCCTCTTTCCTTCTCTTCTTTTGATTTTCTTCTTCTAAAAAAAATAAATAAAAAACGACGAAAACAACGTCGCTTTTGAATTCGGGAGGGATTCGGGGGGCTAAAATTGGAGCTACCAATCACTTCTGTATAAATATTTTAAATCAACAAAATAGGGTCAATATCAACCCCTACAAAGGGCACAACAAGAACTCTTTGTCCTATATCCACTAAACCACATGCACTTGTTTTGGCAACTCAAAATAGTCACCAAAAAAAAAAAAGGGTAAAATTACTCATAAATCCCATTTTAGTAAATGTTATTCTAATTAGTCCTAAGTGTTTTTATTAAACCTTTAGTCCTTTTTATTTTTGGTGTGATATATGTTTTTGATATATGATGTTTGATGATGTTGTTGGTGTACTTAATGTCTTCATCAAACATCGAATGGTGGATGGGTGAGGATCATCTTTGCAATGGCGGATGGGTCTAATTTATCAAACTTTATCTCTCTCTCTCTCTCTCTCTCTCTCTCACAACTCCGATGTGTTTTGGAAACCCTAACAATGGCGGACCAATCGACTCCATCTAGGTCTTGAATATTTCCTCTTCAAAATCCTCCCATTTCATACCCCATTGTTGAGTGCGTTCAATGTTGCATCCGGGTCCTCCGAGGTTCGCTTCAATTTTGCTTTCATTTTCACTTTTTCGATCTCCAAAAACATTTTACATGTTTTTGCCAACTGGTTTTGTTTTATATTCCAAAGATGAGCTTTTATGGTAATCTCTTCATGTCCGTATGAAGAGTTAAAGCTAAACCATGGTCGATAATGAGGAATGCTCGCATTGCAATTGTTTTTCGTCTTGAACCTGGCTTTTAGTGTTACAGACACTAATGATGCCAAAGTTCTTAGTGATTTCAAAAAAGGGTTGGAAAATCCAGATCTCCTGAAATGGCCAAGCAATGGAAATGATCCTTGTGGCCCTCTCACATGGCTTCATGTGTTCTGTTCTAACACCCGATCCACACCCATTCCCTTACGTTTCAACAGTAGTATACTTCTGGTGAAATGATGTTGCTGATGTTTGATGAGTTTAATGATGTAGTTGATGTTTACAATGTTGGTGATATTGATGATGTATGATGATGTAGTTGATGTTCGATGATGTTGGTGATGTTTGATGTTGTCTTATGATGTTGGTGATGTTGATGATGTTTGATGACGTTGATCATGTTGCTGATGTTTGATGAGGTTGAAGATGTAGTTGATGTTTGATGATGTTTATAATGTTGGTGATGTTTAATGATGTTTGATGATGTAGTTGATGTTGATGATGTTTTATGATGTTGGTGATGTTGATGATGTTTGATGATGTTGTTGGTGTAGTTAATGTTGCTGATGTACAGAAATGAGGAAAAATCTAAAAAAGGCCTATAGTGAGCTTTTAACATTAATATAGGACTTATTAGTCTACAAAATAAAAGGCAGAACCAAATGGTTTAATAAATTCAAATTTGGAATTTATTGTTGTTTTGCCCAATATATATATATATATATATTATAAAAAAATTAATTATTTTTTTTACTTTTTTAAACGTTTTTTTTATTAAAAAAAATAAAAGAAAAACTAATTTTCAAAACAATTCAAAGAGAGTGTATGTAGAGAGATAGAGAGACTCTTATAAAGAGTATGTACACGTGTGTAGGTTTTTATACACTCTACTCTATGTGTAGGTGTGTTGTTTTTTTAGAACTCTGTATAAGGTATTATTTGACATAAATTAAATAAGTATACTTATTTAAATTAGTATATTTATTTAGGATACATTATCTCTTTACTTTTCTGTATATCTTTTCAGAAAAAGTCAAAAAGTATATTTATTTAAATCATCTCAAATAACTCTTAAATTTATTTGTGTGTAAGTAAATATTTAAAAAAATATAAATTATATTTAATTCTCTTGAGATTTAGAGAAAATATAATAATCTTATAGTTTTGGGATACTATATTTAGTTTTATTAGAATTTTAATTCAGATACCAATTAATCTTATTTTCATTAACACTGGATGATCTATTTTTTTTTTTTTTTAAAAAAAAAAGGCATTGCTATACAAGTTTAAGGTTACACTCTCTCTTATATCCTCTCAATCATCAACCAATCATATCATGTATACATCATTGGATCTAGAAAGTAGATCTAGAAAGTGGGCTTGTATGTCATTTTGCCATCCTTTTTTTTTAAGGCAAACATAATAAAATTAAAAAAAAAAAATGCTACAATTATCATATCAACTTAATTTTTTTTTTATAAATATTATGTGTAAAAGATATTATAAAATAAATAATTTAAATTATCAAAACAAAACTTATGCCCTCATATTCTTTGAAGTTCAAAACCCAACCCATTAAAAACATTATCCCTCAGAGCCAAGCCGAGTAATTAACCTCCAAGATGGGGCCAATACCCACCCAATCTTTTAAGGCCCATTTTGTGCCTCTAAATGGCCCAAATGTTAAAACTTGTACATGTGCAAAATTTCCACTACGTAATAATAACTCATGGTGCGCTCAAGTCGAGGGTAAAAGTTTTTTAGATTTATTAAAGTTGAAAATTTTCATTTTATGAGTGAAATTAGTGCATTGTGAAATCAATTTGTACCTATATCAATCATCTTCATCGTTCATTTCATATGACAAGTTTAGAATAATATAAATATAAAAAATTAGATTGATTAAATATAAGTAATCACATGTTCAAATTACATACATCTTACAATATATATACAATCTATTTTTAAAAGAGAGAATTGTTGAAAAAGCCAAGGTAAGGTGGATATAAGGCATTAGGTCTAGCGGAATTTTTTTTTTTTTTTTTTTTTTTGGTGAGAGGTCCACCATTTGTAAAAAATATTAGTAATAAGAAGTCATTTCATTGATTTTAGAGGACATTTTGTTTCCAAATTTAACTGTTGATTTTTTTTTATCTGTTGATTTCCCGTTAACTATCTATTCAAATTTATATCTATCTGTTTAAATTTTTTTCTATCTGTTCAAATTTTTTGACTATTTGTTAAATTGTTTGCCCTTATCTAGGGATGGTCATTTTAGTCCTATCTACGATGGCCCATTTATACTTATCCAAATATGGCGGATTTTACTTGACTTAACACTTTTGTAGGCACGGGAGTGGATTATATTTTGGTCACCTGCAACAGGGGTGGGGCAAGGGCGGAGGCGGGAATCGTCTTCCCCGATCCAAACCCTTCCCGATATAATTAATAATATATATATATATATAATTAAATATAAGAAAGGAATACTAAAAATTTGTGATTTTGTTTAAATATAAATGAATAATAATCTGAAAAGTCTAACTGTTTATATATATGGAAATAAGAGAAATTATTTAATGTGTTAAAGATTTAAATAGCTCTCAATTTTTTTGGCTATTTAAAATGTGGTTGGGTATTCGTGGGTATCAGGTATCTACAGGGGAAGAGATAGGATTAAAAAATTTCACCAGAGTTGCTTGAGATGAGTGAGTGGGTTTGAAAATGGGGCGGGATGACAAACCCGTCCTAGACTACCAGAGCTATCCCCACCATTATCTATTCAAAATTTTGATATCTATTGAAATTTACTACCGATCATAAATTTTACACCTCTCTTTTCTTTCTCAAGATTCTGTTGAAATTTTGCTATCTGCTGAAATTTCCCTTATCTCGCTGAATTTCCCAAGCCTATTTTTTCATTATCTATTTCATCATCGCCTTTATCATCATTATCATCAACAACAACAACAATAACAATAACTAGGGTCGCCATGGATCGGTTTTGTGTGATTTTGATTCGCTTTTGATCATTTCGCCAAGATCTATGCGGTTTGGGAAAAGTCAACTCAAGAACCGCCCACAATGCGGTTTGCAATTTGTGCGGATAGGATTTGCGTATATGAGCGATTGGCGGTTTACACTTTTTCTTTAAAATTATTTTTGAGTTTTTTTTTTTTTCCATCAAATTTATGATCATATTTATTTTATATATTTGTGATCATTTGACAACAATTTTCGATGAGTTTACAAATAAAAATTGAATATCAATGTATTAAATGAAAGTACCAAAACAAAGAGACCCTACACTAGCATTTTTACTATGAAAAAATGTATATCAATACATTAAAGGTTGTACTCAATTAGAATTGACAATTCAAGAATCAATAATCAAACTAGAAGTTCCATCGACTAAAAGTAGGATAATTTTATTAGGAAAGAGTAGATGAGTCACCAATGAAAATCATATAAGAAACCAAGTTTAGGACTTGATAATTCTATGACATTAAGGAAGTTGAGAATTACTTAAAAATAAGGATCCTAGTGTCATAGAGAACATAATAGTGCTTCTGTTAAAGTTACAAAGTCGGTATATAAAAACTAACAATAACAATAATTAAAGTGCGAGCGGGTTTATGGGTTTAACTCATGCCTTCAAGAATCCGCAAATTTTTCATGTTTCAAACCGTATCCGCCCGCATTATGTTTGCGAAACCGCCCATTTATATGCGGGTTGGGCGGTTTGGGCGGTTCGGATAAACCGTTGCCCACCCCTAACAATAACAATAAGAGATCTAAACTTACATTTAAAAAACAAAAATAGATTAGAGAGAGAGAGAGAGAAAGAGAGTTGCAGAGAAATGAGGATAAATTTTATTTTCTTTTCCTTTCTTCTATTTTTCTTGGCAGACAAACAGAGGAGACAAAGCAGATCTATGTGGATCTATAGACTTTATAGAGAGAGAAACACTAGAGAGAGAGTATTGTGGTAGAGATCAATAAATCCATCACAGAGAGCCTACAAATTCCATCTATAACCATTTACAAAGAGCCCAAGCGAACTTGTAGAGATCTATGAATCCATCGCTACTACTCTCATCAAAACTTTGACTCCTTATATTTCTTCGCTATGTCGTTCTCTCTCTTCATACTCCAATCAACAAAATCTAAAAACAAAAAAATATGTGTATATATAAAGATAGAGAGAGAATCAGAGAAATAAGAGACACTTATTGCAGAGTAACCTGATCGTCTTTGAGTCTTTGAGTCTTTGGCTAGTTAGATCGGAGGAGATGAAGGAATTTGGGATGACAAGGACGTTGAGGAAGGGTGGTAGGTTAGATCGGCAGGTAGCGAGGTAGTGGTAATGTCATCAGATAAGAGATTAGGTAGAAGAGAGAGGATGAGCGATATAGAGAGAGAGAGAAAAACACCAAACCATGACAACGAGATCTACTTGGCCCATGAGCCCCAACTAGCTTACTGCATTTATAGAGAAAATTTCACGATCAAAACCCTAAAAGATAAACAAAATGTAAAAAGAGGAGAGAGAAAAGTATGTGTGCGCGCGCGCGCGCGTGTGAGAAAGAGAGAGAGAGAGAGAGAGAGAGAGAGAGAAGTACAGAAAGAGGGAGTCCATATCCTCTGCCATGGTTTCCTGCGGTGGTCCTTGCTGTGGTGCCTAAACGACGTCATTTTGGCATCAAATTCAATTTTTTTTCTTTTCTCTTTTTGCCATTTCTCCCTCAAATCGTTGAGACAGCTCTAACCCTCAACAAAGAGGCGAACTCAAACGGCTCCTTCAATATCGAGGAGGGAGGGCGATGACCACTCTATTTTGATAAGTTTTTTTTTATTTTCTTTTTCTTTCTCTCTCATTGACCTAACCCGTCAAGAGAGAAGCGAACTCGAATGCAGCAGAGAAGAGGGAGTGAATGTGGCTGCGACTACGGCTACGGCGAGGTGAGGGGGTGGTGAGGTCTCTTCCATCTTCATTTCTTGAGTTTAATTTCTTGTTAATTTCTTAAATGGGTTTCATTTAAGTGGTTTGATTTCTTAGATTTTATGGATTTGATGTCATAAATGGGTTTGATTTAAGTGGTTTGATTCATTTTCCCTTATTTTCCTTTCTTTCTCATTAGTTTGAAAACCCTAATCATTTTCAAAGAACAGAGGCGAAACAGAGCCCTAATCCATTGATTGTGTTTGTAGTTGCATGTGTGGCTGCTCATTATTTTTACAAGCTTTCTGAAAATTTATTTTGCTAGCTGCTATACAGTGTGTTGAAGAAATTTTGTTAATGTTATCTTCCCACTATTTGTTTAAGCCATGATATCTAGTATGGTCACCAATCTGTTGCTTTGTCAAAAATCTTCTTATTCTTCTTCTTTTTCCTTTTTTTTTTTTTTTGGTGCTGAAACTTCCATCCTAGTGCATTTCCAAGAAATAATACACTAATCCCTTTGCGAATGATTCTACTAGTACAAAAATATTAACAAAACACATCTTTCCTATCTCTATGCATCCTTATTTACTTTAGAAATATCGATCTATACCCATTAATCAACCTTTCTATAATTTTATAAAGTTGACCATCAAATCACTTCATTTCAAATCCATGTATCCAAACGGTTAATAGCTGGTTTAAATTGTTGTAAGTTTCAGCAGGGAAAATTGATGAGCTTAAAATTGAAGATAAATATACCACCTTCTCCAAAACAAACGATACCTAGCAACATGATAGACCTGGTTTAATCTCTATTGTCTAGCTTTGATTTTGATTTGTAGTTACAATCCTTCATTTGGTTTGTCTAGTTTTGATTTTTAATCTCCCCCTTGTTCATCCTTACTCTTTTTTCTTTTTTTCTTTTTCTCTCTTGTTCTTATGTCAAACTTATAACTTATAACTTTTGTATTTAGTTCAACTTCCGATTGTCATATGTTCAAGGAAGAGAAACTTGAGGTTGGACAAGGGAACACAACAGTCCGCCAGTTCTTTTCTAGATTTTGTACTCCCATATTCTTGGAGGTATGTTTGTGCCTATTTCATGCTAATATAAATGCATTGGTCGGTTGGTTTTCAATTTAAAAGTTACTAACTACTTTTGATCACATTGTTTGTTATGCTCTTTTCATCCAAGATCGCACGATGATGCCATTTTTCTCCCGTAATTGGAAGAATTTTATATCTTACTCTATTATTGTTATTATTATGAGGCAATCTTTTTGGGTGAATTATGGATATCCTAGGAAAATAGTTTATAATCATATTGCCAACCAAAACCGCCATCTCAATGATACGATATGGCAATTTTATTGTTATTAGAATAAACAATAGGCAATGGGATCAAATATTTTGCTTGGTTCATAACAACTTTAAACTCTATTTTCAATCTCATACATATATCGACTTTGCATATGCTTGCAAAATTTAGGCATTTATGTGTCTATCATCTCAATCGTAGCTTGCCTTTTTCACACACCCTTCGAAGTTTGAATATAAGCCCTATAGTTCGGACTCATGTTTCAATCTAATCTCGAAGTGCAATGTGAAATTGATAAACACCAAAGAGTCCAAATCTGGCAAATCTTTTAGAAAATCGATTTTGAATCAAATTTCCAAAAATAGACTATTTTGCCAGATACAGAGTCGTTACCTAAATAATTTTGGAAAAATTAGGAAACCCATGACTCGTGCCATCGCATATGAACATTTACTCAAATCATTCCAATTCCAGCAATAAGCCTTCATCCACAGTATTCAAGCAGTTATAACAATTAAGCACTTAGCCTCATGGCAGGTATGCCGAACATGGCAACACTAACATACTATGCAAATGCTAAAGCGAGTAAAGGCTCACCTAGTACTCCAAGCCAAAATAAACAAAAGAGTTAGAAAAATGCGTGATTCCTAACTATGCAATATGACTAATGCAACACATGCGATATGTAATTACTTAGGCTCGGCTACTTAACATAGCATATGAAACAATTTAAATAGCATGCGGTCTAAGCATGTATTCAAAGAAGTATTGAAACGAAAATGCAGTTAGAATGATGAACTGAGCCTCAGTGCATGCAATACAAATGGATGCAAACATGAAGAATGCTAATTGAAACATGATGTCTCTAAACTAACCATCGTAAGCAGTTAAATAAAAGAGAGAAAGATGTGGGGTTGGAAGACATATACACGTTATTACATTGAGCTCCCAAAGGAGAGTCCGAAAGAATAAGCTAAGCTAAACTAATTAAGCTAAGCTAAAGCTAATTGAGCTAATTATTACAAACCGGAACGAATAACTAACTAAACTAATTTAACTAATTATTACAACAACAAATAAATTAACTAACTATTATAGTTAACTAATTAATGATTACAACACAAGTGCAATTAATAGTTAAACTAAACAATTAACTATTCCGCCTCGGGAAATGAGAGATGTTCATGCGCATGCTCGATTTTCACCCGAAAAGACCACTGTTTTGCTTTTGGAGAGCCTCTGTTGCATAATAAAACACCAACATTGCTGCTCACTTTGCTTTGCCTTACAAACTCACTGCTCAACTTTGCATCAGTGGCGGGTCGGCCATTGGAAAAGACTGTCGGCCACCAGTGATAGCCGGCCGACCATCAAAGATGGTTTACCGGCCATGGAAAGTGGCCTGCCGGCCACTGCTGCACAATTTCATCTTGCTGCAACAGAGGACAAACAGAGCATATACAGGGTATTTCAAGGATTTGTTTGCACAGCTCACCCCTCATTTTCATGATCAAATCAAATGAGAAGCAAACTTAAGCCACAAACCACCAACTCAAGCAGCTTCATTGCATGATGGCTTGTGACTCAATGGGTGCAAGTTCAGTAAATGCAAAGCAAGATACACACCTACCCCTTTCATGAATGATCAAGGGAAGAAGTTGACCGTGGAGACTTGAATCACTTCATCACTAGCAAGTATGAAATGGTTCAAGCTTCCTTGTGTTCAATTAATGTCCGATTGAACACAACATCTTATTATCTTGCACGTTTTTAGTTCCAAGTTTTAGTTACTCATTTTAATTTACCAACCATTCTTTAATCCAATTAAGTCCAATGGTGAATTAAAGTCCTTTAATGGAAAGAGGACTCAAAACACAAGTTGCTTTGGGTATGAAAGAAGCATCATACCGTTGGTAATGAACCCCATAAGGGATTAAACCATTAAGTATGAAACCTCAATTTCATACTTGAGCAAACAAGTGACTTGAAACCACTTTCAAAGCAAAATAAAAAAGCCAAGAATAGAGGGAGGCCACTGTAATAACCCCGACCTCCGATGAATGCTAATTCATGAGTGATTAGGCCTAACAGTAATTTAGATGAAATCTGAGATTAATTTTCATATGTATTGCATGATTGATGCATATCTATCTGTTGACTGTTACATTATCTGTTCATGTTTTATGCTTTAAACTGTAAATTGAAGGCCTTACCGGCGGCCGAACCAGAAATTGATTAGTGTTTTATGCTAATTAGGAATTATGTGATTTTATGGTATATTTAATTGAAATGTGATTTGGTGTGATTAAATTAGATTAAATAGTGCTACATTACAATAGTTGGACTTATTTACTAATTGGTCACTAAGTGGACTTTGCTAGACATTGTTTAGTCTTGGCTTATCTATACTTGGCATCATTTTGTTCATCTCTTAGAGAGGCCAAACGACTAGAGAGAGGGAGAAATGAGAAATTGATTTCATCTAAGCTTTTAGCTTGGAGACTTGGAGAAATTGAAGGTTATTTGCATAATTAAGCTTCTACATCTTGAATTCAAGACCTAAGGTAGGAAATTTATCTTTCTATTTGTGAATTCTAGTTGGTTCTTGCATGGTTTAGAGCATTGTTGGAGTTTAGAGCCAAATTATGGCCTAACATGTTGAATTGAGTAGGAATCCTTGCATACATGTTTATATTGTTGAGTTTTGAAGTTATTTTCATAGAGATTTTTGCATGCATGTCCATATTATTGTTCTAGTCCTTGATTTCATCATGTTTTTGGAAGAATTGGCTCTTTGGAGCATGTTTTAGAAGCTTTGAATTCATTAAAACTCATGCATGTATGAGTTTTGCATTAATTCCCATGTTCTCGAGTTTTGAACTAAAGTTGTATTTAATTAACTTACCTTTGGGCTTTGATTTCTCAAATTGAGCTTTGAAACATGTTGTACTATGAGTTTACAAGAGTTTTCCAGAAAATTAGCCCAAGAGGATCGAATTTGGTGCATTAAAACTTGGTTTTGAGCTTAAAGGTTCAATTTGGAATTTCCAGAATTTGGACTCATGCTCAAGCGGTGAAAGTGGCGCTCGAGCGTGGAATTCGACCATCCAGTACTTTGCATTGTTTTACAGTCCGCTCAAGTGGGGGTCGAGCGCCCGTCGAGCGTGATTTTCACGCATCCAAGATTTCTTTTGTCACGTTTATGCGTAACGCCGAGCGGGAAGGTTTACACTCGAGCGGAGACTTTTGTTTGCATATCCGCTCAAGCGGGGAAACCCACGCTTAAGCGGAACCCTTGTTTTCTGAAAATTATGAAAAATATTTTCTAAGGCATTTTTGCATCCTCATTCTATCCTAGGCATTCCTAGGCCATGTTTAAGACTCCATAATCCATAGCCCGCAGTGACGGGACTTCTATTTCAATTGGAAGAACAACTTCTATCCCATAGACAAGAGAGTAGGGAGTTGCCCCTGTAGACATCTAGATTGAAGTTCTATAACCCCAGAGTGCAAATGGCAATTTATCTGGCTAGTCCCTATAGGTCTTAACCATTTTCTGCAAAATATGCTTGATGTTCTTCTTGACGGCCTCAACAACTCCGTTGGTTTGCAGCTGGTATGTAGATGACTTGTAAAAAGCCATATTGTATTTCTCCAACATGTCGATCACTTCTTTCTTAAAGTGGGAGCCATTATCCGATATAATTTCGCTTTGGGACTCCATATCGGCAAATGATGTTGTTTCGGCGAACTTAGACACATGTGTTGTTTTCAACATTGCAGACCGAAGCTTCCACCCATTTCGTGAAGTAATCAATTGCCACCGTAATGTATTCGTGCCCATTCGACCCTTTTGGTGTGACTATCCTAATGACATCAATTTCTAGATCGAGAAAGGGCATGGCTAAGTCATGTTATATAGTTTTGACGGTGGAATATTCATGCAATTTGCATGAATTTGGCTTTTTATGGCATCAACAAAACCAATACAATCCCTTCATACTAAATCAAGAGTAACCTTGCCCGAGAATCTTCCAGCTAACATTACTCCATTCATGTGAGCTCCACACTCCCTCCATGGATGGCCTCCATCAGCGCTGACTCTCTCCTTCGACACAACTTGTATTCTCAGATGACCTCTCTACAGCTTTACTCAGAGATGATAAATTGAACAACCATTCGCCAGATGCCCTTTTATCCTTAGCATTTGCCCTCGTAGATAAATCTCATTTTCTAAGAAGTTTCAAATATCGTAATACCAAGGGTTTTGATCTTGCGCTTCATTTATTGCGCGTATAGTCTCATAGGTCGCATGTATCTCGCTAAACGATGATCGGATGCATCCGGACTCCAAGGGGGATGTCTATCATAGAAGATAAAGTTGATAAGGCATTAGCAAACCTGTTGTTCTCTTTTAGTAAATGCGTAAAAGTTAGCTTTTTAAACCTAGGAATCAGAACGTCCAGGGTCTGGTGATACACCTTCATTTTTTCTTCTTTGACCTTTCAGTCTCCATTTGCTTTTGAAACAACTAGGTTCGAGTCCCCGCTAACGTCCCACCTTTCTGCCCCTAGTTCTGTATGCTTCTAAACCAAATGATACACGCCTTATATTCTGCTTTGTTGTTGGAGATGTTGAATCGAAGTTTGAAGGCTAGAGAAATATGGGAGTTGTCTGGTACTATCAGCAACACACCTATCCCACAACCATATTGATTGGACGCTCCGTCAAAGTACATCGTCCAAGTCTCCTCCTCGACTTGCAGAATAGCTTTATCTAAGAATAGGTATTCTACCGCTTCATCCCTTTCCACTGGGTGATCTGCCAGGAACTCTGCTACTGATCTCCTCTTGACCGACTTATGAGGGACATACTTACGATCGAATTCGGAGAGAAGAAGCAACCAACGGGCTAGCCTAGCAGTAAGCGCTGGTTTCTCGAAGAGATATTTGATTGGATTTAATCTTGAAACCAGAATTACAGAGTGAGCTAACAAGTAGTGCCTCAACTTCCTGGTAGCCCATACCAAGGCTAGGCAAGCTTTCTCTAACAGAGTGTAGCAAGTCTCATAATCCAGCATTTTCTTGCTCAAATAATAGACTGATTTCTCCAACTTATCCCCAGATTCCTAAGCAAACAAGCATCACATTGTTGTGGCTGTTACTGACAGATACAGAATAAAAGGCTTCCTCGGCTTTGGCGGCGATAACACAGGTGGATTTTGAAGGTACTGCTTGATCTGCTCAAAAGAGAATTGACATCGATCATTCCATCGGAATTTATTTCCTTTCTTTAGGAGATTAAATAGTGGTTCACAAGTCAAGGTTAATTTGGAAACAAACCGTCATCTGAATTGTACTTTACCTAAAAAGCCTCACACCTCCTTTTTAGTCCTTAGTGGTGCATTTCTAGATGGCCTTGATTTTGAAAGGATCTACCTCAATGCCCCTCTGTGTGATCAAGAAGCCTATCTTTTTCCCTACTATTACGCCGAAAGTACATTTCTACGGATTCAATCTCAGTCTGTATTCTCTGATCCGCTAAAAGAATTTCTTTAAGATGATGTAGTGTCCCTCTCTTTCTTTTAACTTGACAATTATGTCCTCCATGTACACCTCAACCTATTTATGGATCATATCATGCAGAATGGTGGTTGCAGCCCTTTGATAGGTAGCCCCGACATTCTTCAGCCAAAATGGTATCACTCAATAGCAGTAGGTACCCCACGGCGTAGTAAATGTAGTTTTCTCTGTCCTCGGGCTCCATCAGAATTTGGTTATACCCGGAAAATCCATCCATGAAGGAGAGCAATGCATGGCCCACAGTGAAGTCTACCAACTCATCATTATGTGGCAGGGAAAAATCATCCTTCGGACTAGGCTTATTCAGATCCCTGAAGTCAACACAGACTCTGATTCTACCATCCTTCTTGGGACTAGAACAATGTTGGCCAACCACATTGATACTCGCACACAAGCAAGAACCCCGCCTCAACTGCTTGGAAACTTTTTTCCTTAATTTTCAAAGCCCAATCCAACATATTCTCCGCAACTTCGCTTGATAAGTCAGCCCTGGGTCGAGGAGGATCTGATATTGTACAATTTCGTGATCAATTCCAGGCATGTTTTCATAGGACCACGCGAAAGTATCTTTGAAATCTTTAATAAAGCGACTATGCTCAAGGCCCTCAAGACAACGTGGACCCAATCTAGACTAGACACGGATCCTTCTCAAGACTCCACATTAAAAGTAATGATTTCATCAGCAAGGGTTTTGCAACCTTTCCTCCTTTCGATTAATCAAAATTTTCAAAACTAGAGGAATTCCTTCCTCATCGCTTTCATTAAAATTTTGAAAATCTCGATCAATGCAATAAACAAGCGGCACAGAGAAATACTTAGAATCAGCAGCGACATTCTCATTCATAAAGTCCAGCTCATCTAGCTCTTTGGTTACAACCGACTCAAAAGCAAAAGAAAAAAACGACCTAAACAAGACCTTGGCATTCGGGTTATCACCCCCAAGAATACCAGACTCAGACTCAAGAACCTAATCTAATTTAACTCCATGTACTCAGGAATCAGATTCTAGCTCACTACCCGACTCAGAACTAGACAAGTAGCCCTCCTCTAGTTACTAAACGAGAGATGGTGCTTCAGATACATCCAAAATGCTGCTAGATGGGTTCACACCTAGTTGGTCCCCGATCATGGAAATGGTTAGGTTATCCCCCGAGCTCTCTGAATCGGCCAGAGGATCTGAAAAAAGACTTGCCAGTGCTATCCCTACTCCAAGCTCACCGCTGTCCGAGTCACTTTCTATGCTCTGTTCAACTTTAGCACTTGGTTCAGCCTTTTCCTCGACATCACCGTCTTGTAATTACAGGTCGAAGAAGATTTCGAAGCCGCCGGGGACACGCTGCTTCGTAGAATTCATCCAGGGCTCAAGAAAGCCGCAAAATGGGAAATTTACTCCCTCCCAAACAAAGTAACCATTCAGCGTTCCCCGGATTGGCCTGTGAACAAGCTCATAACATTTTCCAGCCTGCTTGGCTCTAGCTCTGCCTGTCATCTCTTCTATTTTCCTGGCCCAATCCTCTTTGGTGGACGTATAGCCAAAACCAAAGGCATGTGGATTATGCAGCACATCGGCCAATGTTGTGACGTCTTTTAGGCCACTTCTTCTCAGTCCTATTCCTGGCACGTGTTGGAGTTTGTTCATGAAATAAATAGACTGGGCGCTGACATACATACCCTTATCTGCTACTAAGATATTCTCGCGACCACTGCCTCTCGCCAAAGTAAACCTTGAATGGAATACATCTTCCTCGCCATGAACGATCTCCAGTACCGGTGTAGTTACCTTTGGCGGAGGATGTTGGATGAATTCTTGAATAAAATCGTCACTCTCTTCCCGTGAGGGTATTTCAACATTTGGTGAAAGGTAGAAGAGACTGCTTTCACAAGGTACAACCAGGGCCTCCCTAGCAGTAAGTTGAAGGTGACCAGTACATCTAGGACATGGAACTCGACATCTTGTTACGTTGGACCCACTTGAACTCGGATTTGTACTATGCCCATCACCTCCCTGCTGGTATTATCATATGCCCGGATCACTTAGGCTGTGGGCACGAGGTCTGTTGGTTTCAAGCCGATGGCATAAGCTGTGCGAAAAGGACAAACATTGATAGCTGAACTGGTGTCGACCAACACCACTAGCACTCATTTTTCTCTACACTCAACAAATGTGTACAAAGGTTTGTTGTGTGCTGAGCCTTCCGGCGGCAGTTCATTCTTGGAAAAGGTTAGGGTTGGGCTAGCACCACTTGGAAAAACTAATCCCACAAGCTGTTCAGAGGTGGTGTCAATGGATAGTTTGGCTTTGTTCATTGCTGATAATACAACTTGTCGATGCACTCGAGAAGCCATGAGCAGCCCCCAAATTAAGATATCTGCTTGGATCTTTTTTAGTTATTTCAACACTGCCTCTTCTTCCAACTGTTTCTCTTTCTGCTTCTCAACTTCTCTATCTTTCCCAGAGGCCTCATTCCAAGTGTGGTATTGAAATACCACCCACTTCTAGTCATATGGTCTATCTCTTTGCACTATGTGTTGTCCGGCAGGACTCATCCCACTTTTATCGTGTGGGCCAAATGTAGATCATCATTCTTCTATCATACACCTCTGACAATCGACAAATAATTGTCTGGCTTTGTTCTGATCATTCTCACATCACAAGCCTTCTCCGCAGGGTGTTAGGCCATTCTAGTTTCCAGTTTGTCTTGATCCCTTTCTTGTGCAAATTGCTTCAGCACAACTTCTTGTTCGGTGTCCACGGTATCACCGGCCTAATTCTTGAGCTAAATTCTCGCCATCGGTGTCGTCGATAGTTTTCCTTTTCATTGGCTACTACAACGATTCTTACTTTTTCTCTCGATTTTGTTTCATTCCTTCCTCCCCGTCAGTGTTCATCACTTAACCAATCGAGAGTTATCCGTCGATCCATTCAAATCGAACCAATCAATTTGTACATCCCTTGATCTTGTTCGGCACAGAATCAGATATTGTCTAAGTTCTCCTGCTTCGCCAGATCATCCAAACCTTGGCTCGGGCCATCCTCCCTAACCGTGATTGACCGCCGTCATATAACACCACTTCGCCCGATCGGTCAATCGGCGCAATGTAGCAACTCTCGAATCATATTCCCTCACCAAATCTCGCAGCTCTCAGGTAGCAAATCAGTACTCTTCTAAGGCTGCCACCTCCCTTCTTTCTTCCATTGTCACCACCACGAAGTTTAGGGTTGAAGTATTGACGTGTCCATCATGCTACACAAGTATGTGCTTTCGTAAATGAACACCACCGGGTTCTAGGCAGGTGGAAAGGGGTAATATATACCGGGTCATAAAGGAGGGCCAATGTATGGATTAGGGTTTAGATTGGGAGGTGAGAGAACTTGGATTATGGACCGGAAGAGGATTGGTAGTCACATTTGGCTTTGGGGGTAGTGCAATCACCTTGTTATCACGAGGTCTTGAATCTCATGACGCCAACCTCGAAGCATTGGTCGGGTAACAGACTGGTATCACGCTAGTGAAACACATAGTACTTGGTCTGGATTGTGTTTCCGTGGGAGAGGATCGCAAGTGGGCGAGGCTCTAATGGCTTGAGGTGCCCCTTTTATCAACACCCTCATTGCTTGGAGATAAAATGTAGAATGGGTAAAGGTCCTTCGGGATCAGCTGGGTTATTTGAAGTTCATGCTAAGAACCGCAAAAAAAGATTGGCGGTCTTGGTTGTGGTGGTGACAACACTTACATCAAATGGCCACACAGCTTGTGCTTCCACCAAAGCGTTGCATTGCAAAAGAGAATCGCAGGCATAAAGGCCTCTAGCTTGTTCTTTCATCAAGGATCGTTCCCTTGTTCTCATGCATGCCCTAATCTAAACTCCCATCTTACGGAGCTTCGTATGGAACGTGAACAAGGGTAGGACTATCATTTTCATGTTAATTTCCCGCAAGTATCATTGCTAACTACCATTCTGACTCCGATTCTTTTCTCAATGTCGTGTAGTCATGATTGGCTTTGGCCTTCCACCTTGTCACGAATTCCGAGAAGCCCTCCTTGGCTCCTTCAAGGCTGCTGTTCTTGAGATCACTTCTGCCAGACCTCAATTTGTGTGTGTTATAGAAGTACTGTGCAATAAAGGCCTCAAATTTATTTCCCTCCCAACTCTACTCTCTCACGTAATCCTCTAGCTTTGCATACCATTATGGGCAGGGTTATACCGTGATAGGCCTCCAACTTGAAGGAAGTGAGAGCCTTTCGCATTTGGTCAGTGCTCATTGGTCGCATCGTAATCAAAATAGTCGGAGATGAACCATGGGGTC